>NW_020769319.1:253956-281594 GCF_900518735.1 Pseudonaja textilis | reverse complement strand
TCTTTCTTTCTTTCTTTCTTTCTTTCTTTCTTTCTTTCTTTCTTTCTATATTTCACATTAGATATCTACAATTTCCACATCATTATTAATTTGATTAATCCTTTAAGATGCCCTATAGATTCTTCAATTTTTAAAACTCTACAAACCTTTCTTCCATTCCCGCTTCAGTTCATTTTTATCAGATCTGACAGATTCAGATACCTACTTTCCTATTTTTTCCAAATACCTTTTTGTAATGTTTCTAGGACAGTTCAGTTACTTTATTATTACCTTTATTGCCAGAGTACAACATGTGTATAATGAAATTGGCTGAGCCTCCCTTCGTGCACCCTTCCAACACAACTCACAGTGAGGACAGAAAACCCTAACCCAGTCCCTAACAAATGCTGTAACAAATGTTCCTTTCCCTCACCTTGTTTTGCAGCTTTTCCAATGGTCACCATTCTTTTATTAGTAAAAATAAGTGGATTACAAAGATGAAGGTAAAAAAGCAGGTTTTTCTCCACTCCCCTTTTTTTGCTTTCTGTATACCCTTAAGGATTTAGTTCAATTTGTCTTTCCCAAGTTTAGATGACACAATCCATCTCATGTTACACTTATCTCCTTATTTTATAACTTCCACCAATTATCCTTTCATTTTGTTGTCAAATAATCAACACTCCTAAGAAAATCTAATCTGTCTGAGAATACTCAATGTTTGGATCAAAGGTTCATGTGGAACTTAGAAGAAAATGTGGTCTCTAAGCAATTATGGTATCTAAACTATTCATTGTTGTTTAGGAATAAATAAGCTCTTAGACTAATCCCCAAAAGATATAAATAAAGACATTGTTTAATGAGTTTCAACATTATTGAATAGCCTTTAGTAGAATATAATAGTGGGATTTAGCTTCAACATTACAAAGACATTTTCTTTGTATTACAAAATTAGAAAGTGTTTATTTTCATGGCCTTGGTCATGATGTGCACTGAAGATGGTGTTTGATTTCATTGTACAAGGTGCAATGACAATAAAGTAAACTAAACTAAACACGAACAATATTTATGAAACACCTATTCAATTAATTCCCAAGTAATGTCAAAAGAAGAAAAATTGCATGTTTCAAGTGAAGTAAATAAACAAACAGTGATACATTAGAGCAACATGTATCATTTTCAAGAACAACTGGATAGGAAAAAAATCAGCAGTAATTATTGTCCAAATAGTAAGCAAAGAAACATTATTAAGTGATGTATTGGCCTTGATATAAAAGCTTCATCCTTCTAAGCATCTAATCTGTCAGTATCCAGCATGTACTTATGAGTTATTGGGATATAGATAAAAAGGGCAATGGCTTGTAAGGTAATTTAGACTATAGAAGCTAGTTTGCATGGAATAGCATGAGTATATTTGGAATATTTGAATCCATTTGTGGAACACTGACAAAAATTGGCTAGTAGAAGATGCTGCATGTAGCATTGGTGATCATTGCAATGGTGATGAGTTTGGAATATTGAATAAGGCAACTTCAAATACTGGAGGAGGAGTAAAAAGTAAATAAATAAATAAATAAATAAGATTAATAAATTAAGTGAAGGAAGAAAAACCGTTATATCATGTGCTGCAAAGATGACATAAAGATGTAATACGAATGAAGGTGTTCTGATCTTATTCAGTAGAGACTATGAATATTTACAGGAAAATTAAAGTATAAGCTAATTGTGAATAAAAATGTTTAAAAGTCTGAGAGTATGAATTGAGGTTATCTATAATATTGTAAGCATTCATGAAAGTAGAAATCCTTATGTGGGTGTGTACTTATTTTGTTTTGATGATTGGTAACAATGGAAAAACCACAGAATAATCTTAGGAAAAATTGTATGAGTCAGGATAAAGAAAATATTTTAATCTGAAGGAATGAGAAAACAGTCCTCCTCCCTTCCAAATGAACTGTTTGGAGACTTAAAAATAATTAATGAAAATAGTTATTAGTATCAGCTTTTTTAAAAATTTAAGCAGGTCTATTCATTTGTACACATGGTAAAGGAATATATCTAAATCTAAATACATCGTTGATTTGATTTTTTTTATAGTGAAAGAATCAATGAATATATAAGTATGGTGAACATTTCTGAACGTGCAGTACAATTTCTTTGATTAGTTTTGGGAATGGATTTAAGGAAAAATAGACATGGGAGATACAAAATGAAATAAACATGAGTGAAATTACGACTACAGATGTTGATAGTGTCAGTGGACAAATATTAAAATATAGAATTGGTTTGCTTATAAAATACCTGTGTGGTTTATTTCATGTTTGTGAAGACTGCATCCCATAACTGGAAGAGCAACAAAATTCAGTGGGAATATGGAAAATATGGGAACTGCGTTTTGGCTTTAGGCCATACACAAATTGTGCCGATTAGAGTTTTGCTCTTCTGTCATTAAAAAAAATGCATCAATATGAGAGAGTAAATGTATTATACATTTGTTGGTTTAGTAAAAAAAAATAATTGATAAAATGAATAAATTTGAATTATGGAAATTTTGTGTAATATTCACTTGAAAGTTGCTCAGCGGCATAAATAGTATAATTGAAATAAAGGATATCTAATATTCATCACTGAGCAGAAAATAAAACAAGGATATGTTGTGTCCTCTAGTTTATAGCCTATTTATGGATAAATATGAAAGGAATCCTTTAGTAACCATAGAGATGTCTTTGTTTGGAAGATGAATATATAGAGACTATTTAAGATTTATAGATATATACTGTAGAGGCATAGTGGATGATGTTAGTATAAACTTCTCTATATCCTTTTTCTTGCCTACTTTCTTTGTTTTACTGTTTTCTGCTTTATTTTACCCCAAAAAGGAACAAAGTGACAGGTATAAATGTATCATCCCATTAAGAATAATATTTTAAACACACTTTGAAAAGGAAAGAATAAGGTAGTGTAAGCTGCCTCTTTGCTGCTAGTATGTATGCTGTATTTTTCCCTGATAGTAGCTGTATAAAAGAATCCTCTTTCCATAACTGTCAATCTAAAGCTTTATGTAAAGATCACATGTAAAATATTAAAAGAGTTGTTTCTTGCACCGAATATATGATATGCTCCATAAAACTATTATTTGTCTATCATTATGCAACATTTGAAAGAAACCAGGTATCAGAGTTGTATTAGAAAAAACTGAATAAATATGTAATACTTACAGGAACAATGCCAGCCTTCTATATCTCAAAACATAAACAAGGAATCATGTTTTTCTCATTTGGATACATGGATCAGGTTTGTTTTTCCCACCATAAGAGCTGTTCCATGATTTGAAGCAGGGTGATTTCCAGGGAGAAGAGAGAGCAAAGAAAAGTGAAGAAGTAATTATATGAGGAAATAATTATTTTCCTAAAATTGAAAATGGTCATTTCCTGTATAATGATGAATGTAAATTCCAAAATGTAAACTTTCTGAGATCCATTTTCAAGTAGCAATTGGAAAGTGGGTCTCCCCAATTTGACAACACACTGGAAGAAAACATGGTAAGAAAGTGAGACAAGCCCTAAAGCTGAACCAAATGTTTACAAGGCTTCTTTTATATTTTTTTTTCATCAGGACAAGGCTGATTTGAAGAACTTTAAACTTCATTTTGTCAACAGCTGCCACCATCCCAGCTGCTGAATGTCTGAAGTTTTGCATAAGCACAAGACACTCAACCTGTAGTTTCAACATCCTACATCCCATGGTCACTTTATGTTCCCTTTGCAATCCCTGCAATCACTTTATAACTATGGCATTTGCTTAATGACTGCAACAAAAAATGTCATAAAATCATGTGAATGACAAACTTTATGATCGTTACAACTTATGACCATAATTGGCAGGTTCCATTAAGGTCATAAGTCAAGGATCTTACTGTATATGTCCCTACTTCCTTATACCTATGCAAGACTACTTCATTAAGACAAAAACAAAACAAAACAAAAAAACCCAAAACAAATGTGGTTGTGGTTATCCTGCAGGTGCGGATGAAAGACTTGGATACTAAAGAAGAATTAGGATTTTATCCTATAAACCGATGGCTCTTTGAAGAAGATGGGTCAGAAACTGTGACGGAATTAGCAGTAGTCAGACCAAATGAAGCTCCTCTCAAGGGTATGTTGCTAGACAACCATAGTATAGCCCTTTCTTTCAAACTTGGGAATGAGGAACCATGACATCAAGGACTACTAGAACACTACAGATAACTGCATTGCAGTCATCCTGATGGTTGCTGGGAGAATACTCCTCCAAACAGGCAGCTTCAATGATAAAAATCTGTATGCTATTTTAGAGAGGGATGGGAAAAAAAGTAAGTGTTGAAACTGATGAAAGATGAACATATGTGAGAAGGAATAGTAGCACAGATGAGGCCAGGAAGAAATGCAGGCATGGGAAGAAGTTTGTAGGGAGGCCAAAAATGATATATCAGATAGGGATGAAAAATAAAATAACTGGGGGAATAAATTGGTGACTAGCATGTCCTTTTCAGGATTGCACATCAAAGTATATATTTGAGAAAGTATGTCAAAAAGTATGTATTTCATACAATCTCTTTTTTGGTAATTGCTATAGATGAAGAAGATGCTTCAGTTTCTGAGAGTGTAATGTAGTAGTTAAGTTGCTAGCCTAGAAATCACCTTAGGCATAAAAGCTGGCTGGGTAACTTTGTGCCAGTCATTTTCTCTAGCCTAATCTATCTCACACACTTGTGGAAAAAAACAGGAGTAGGAAGGAGTGTTATTTATGTTTATTGCCTTCAATTACTTATCTACTAAAAAAGAAAGAAAATAGTTGGCATGATGGTTTTAAGCTGTTCTCCAGTCACATCTTACTGATCATGTGATATTCCATTTATGCATGATTTTTGGACAATTCCATTTCTACAACATATTGATTTTTTGAAAAGAAAAACCTGAAAGTTGTCTTTATGGGCAAAAATCTTTAATTTTTTATTATTTATAACCATTTAAGTTAAACAAGAGTTTAATTCCATTGATCATGTATTAGGATTTAGATGTCAATGTAATGATACTTACTTAGAAATGAGTGAATTTTTAATTGCATGTGTTGCAAGATAACTAGTCAGTTTAAATCCAGAAGATCTTATTTAACTAGATTTGAATGGGACTATACAATTTTCCCCCCAAAATGCCTAATGTAGAAATTTCATTACATTCCATGAAAGTAAAATGCAGATGTAATTAAGACCCCTTGGTTTCAGATTAAGTGTTGCTAAACTTTCTAGAATTCTTTGAAAAAGAGAGTTACATAGATGATCAAACACTAACATTTCCTTCCAAGTCTAACTGGGAGACAAATAGATTGGCAAAACTGGTTTCTTGAAGCATAACATCTATATACTGTTTGTTCAGTTATTATTATAAAAAGAGAGATAATTTTGTCCTGTTGCTTAAAGTACTTATTCATAACTATGAATCCACATTCAATCATATTTCAAAATGATTTTTCTAACATAATAACTAATATCAATGTTGATCAAAGTGAAAGATCGATCCACTTCCTTATACTAGTTTAATTGGTGGTAATGATCTTATACGTTCAGAAGGAAAGCAGATAATTTTGAACAAACTGCATCTTTTTTCATGAAAATCAGTGCAATGAGGATTCTAATTAAAAGTCATATTATTAATTCTATAAACAATGTAAAAGGAAATAAAAATTTTTTCTCAGTTTATATAAAACATAAATCATTTTGAATTATACACCTGAATCATTATAACATGATTAATGTGAAAATAAAAAAATCTGTCCCACTAAACAAGAAGCTTTGGTTTAACACTATTGATATTTCAATAATAAGGTCTCTTATACATTTGTATCGTATGTTCAAAATTAGATCTAAAATAGCTTCTACTTCTATTATAATAAATGGTAAATTGCAACATGTTTTTAAAAAGGACAGATGTCATAGCTATGTGTATATTTGTTCAAGAATCTTAGAAATATCATTAAGGCTGTAATTTTATCTAAATATACCTAGAAAGAAACGTTGAACACTTGGATTTTCTGAACAGAAATTATAGAATTGTATTATCAAGCACATTTTTCCCTCTTGAAAACAGGTGTGATATTCAAGCTGGTACTCAAACTTGTAGAGCTGAATCATGTTACAAATTAAATTTCATCTCCTAGATTTCAGCTAGGTAGCTATTTTCTTTTTGCTTAAAAATAGAATAAAAAGGTAGCTAGCTTCTAACAATTATATATCAGTTATGGCATAACAGAATCACTTAATCAGATGAAGGAAATGTACTTGCAAATTTCTTTCCGGCGCTGCTATATTTTTCTTTATTTCATGTAAGAATGAGTAGCTTTTTTTTCTTTTTTTCTTTAAACAACCTTCTTCCTAGTTAAGGGCCACAGGAAATCTGGCTGATAAAATTATAGGTAGTATTTTCAGACTTTTTGCACTTTTAGGGAGCTGAAAATTAAAAATGGTCATAGTGCTTCAACGTGCAAGCTTTTAAAGCATTCCTGCCCATTAAATCCCGTTAGAACTAGGAAAAATTAGTTTATAGACCATAGAATAATAGTAGGGACTTTGGAAATCTTCTAGTCCAACCTTCTGCTCAAGCAGAAGACCCTATACCATTTAAGACAAAACTTGAGTTTTAAAGGGGACAATACAAAGCATAAGATGTCAGTTTTGCTGCTTAAATTTTTTACCTACCTATCCATACAAAAGAAAAAAAAAAGATTAAAATTGTTCCCAGTCAGATTAGTGTTTCTTTAGCTTTCTTCCCTTCAGGATCCTTTTTTAAAAATTATGGATTATATTTATCACTACTTCTCATATTACAAATTAAAATTGTTCCATTCACTCCTGCTGCTATTGCTTCTCACTACTATTTAATGGTATTTTAATATTGTATTATTTTTCAACATTGGTTAGGAAATAATTTTCATTTCAAAGACCCCAAGGGTATCTTCGGGGACAGTGAAACAATGTCTAGAGAATTTTGAGAAGTTTCAATTGGAGCTGTAGATCACAAGTAGTCTGTGGGACCATAGATTCCCGCTAAATCCACCATTAGTTGCTAATCTTCAAAATTTCCATTTTTTTGCAGATACTTGCATAGAGGATAACATTAATTTATAACTATACCGTGACTCTTATTTTGATATCATATTTCTTTGTGCTCTCATAATATATGATGTCATCATCTAACAAATAAAACAAAAAAAAATCCTCTGATTTTTTATTCATACTGTAGCCAGGAAAGGGTCTATATTCAAAAAGAAAGTAGAAGGGGTCTCAGAGTCAGCAGAATTCTAAGAAAAAGGAGTTAATCCCAAAATGCACAGTAAGGATTCTACATGCTCAGCTATCTTAAAGTCATCTTATATGCCAGTTGTACCCATTTGTAGATTGGAAGGTTCTGCTCAAGGTAATTTATGCCCTCATCAACTTTCTGATTAGACGATTACAATGCATTCAGGAACTACAGCTGATAGGTGCATTCTGGGATGTCTTAATGCTGTGTGAGCTGGATACTGGATACCAGGTGCTGTTTGTTACTGGATCAGATTATCTATAAGACTGCTTTTTGTTTTATGCCTATGCCCCTCTTCTGGCATGGTGGGCATACTCTGGCATCCTTCTGTGAAACAATGTCTACTGATGACATCCATGAAGTATGCCTTGTCCTCTTCCCTAATATTTGGACATTCCCCTCCCCTATACACAAGCGTTCCAGAAGATCTTGAAGCCTGACTTTTTTTTTCAGGAGCCAGGAGGTTATTTTGGAGCCTATTTTTTGTGTTAGTTTTTATGCTGCAAGACAGTTTGTGAGGAGCCTTGGCCATTTTTAATTATGTCTTGCCTTATGAGGTTTACATTATGTTATTTTATGCATCCATTTTGTTTTAAACAAACACATCATCATCATTTGGTTAAGATGGGATTCCATGTTAAGTAAATAAATACAGAATAACAATGGAAAAAGAGAAGAATTTATGAATGACTGAGTCATCAACAACAAGCACACTACACTATTATCATCTGTATCAGGGTTGATTTTTAATAGCAGTTGGCTTCAGACACTATGCCCATAATGGGATGAACCTAACACAAAGTTAGTGAATTCAATAAAAATATTGAGTTTTACTCAACAAACAATTCATGGCTTAACACAATGTATGAATCAATTGTTCGTGTTAGATCTTTTTCACCAACTTGGAAATGTACGCTATGATTTATTGTATATACTGATTTGAAATATGAATATGCATAACATTTTAATTCTGATATCTTAGTCTTCAAAGCAGATAGTGCTTTATAATGTGATGTACATTTTCTCTGTTATCTTCTGTTGGAATAGAAAAGGATGACTGAGCTGTTGAAAATTCAGATTGTTGAATTGTTCTCTAAACATGCATACCAATTTTATTTCACTATACCAATGCTCAAGGGAGATACTTTGCTACAAGCAAAGGTACAGCAAAAGAAAGGTTTTGGGGGATTTTTCTTCTTTTAATTTTTAATTGTTTAAAGTTTGTCAAATATTTTAAAGTGTTACATTTGCCTGGGGTCTTTTTTAGATCTAGTAACTCAGAATTTAATATACAGTTTTAGTCTGTACATGAATGTATAGCATGCTGGCCAAAGAATTCTGGGAATTGAAGTCTATATACCTTAACGTTGCCAAGGCTGAGAACCACTGTTCAGATTTATGTCTTAGCACTAAGTACATTTAGTCTGTGTAAGAATATGTGAGTGATTGTTCTATTTCTTTACATGGCTTCTTTTCATATGTTCTTTCATCTGATGTTCTATTACAGAAATTACTTACTCAATCAGTGTTTATACAGGAACATTACCTGCATCTGAAACAGATGCAAATATCTTTATTACGCTATTTGGAATGAATGGAGACTCTTACAAAAGACAACTGAAGCATTCAAAGTCATGTCCACAGTTTGAAAAGGGTCAGGTAAGTATGGAATGCATGTAATTTTGCTTCAGAAATTTTGTAGATATTTTATTGGAATGTAGAACAGCCATGTGCCAAAACAAATCAATTTAGTTACAAGAGAAAAGTATTACAGCCTCAAATCCTGTCACACGTAGCATTATGTGAAAATCTGAAAAATTCTGAAGTGAATCCTGAATGTCTGAATACTGGTCTCCACAATTATCCCTCATTGCCAAAATGAAGGAAACAAAGACCACTTCCTACCACTCACAAAACATGTGTAATGCCATATATTAATAGAAAATCAGGACAATAGAATAGAAATAGAATAGAATAGAACACTTTATTGGCCAAGTGTGATCGGACACACAAGGAATTTGTCTTGGTGTAAATACTCTCAGTATACATAAAGAAAAGATACATTTGTCAAGAATCAAGAATCATAACGTACAACACTTAATGATAGTCATAGGGTACAATCAACAATCAAATCATACTAGGAATCATTACTAGCTTAATCATTACTAAATCATTACTAGCTTAAGCTGTTGCAAGTAATTAGTTATCTCACTCAATCATCCAAGAACTAGAATCCTGGATAAAAGGGTATTTGAGAAAGTATTTAATATTACGAAAACAATCTGTTAATGTTCATGCATTCAACAACAAAAGATTTAGTAGCCATCAAACTGCAAAACTCAAGATCTTTTCCAGACAGATTTGCTTTCAATGAAAACTGATTTCTGGCTGTTTTCAATGCACACTAGTTCATTGCATTTACAAAAGCACCTGTAGTACAAATTCCTAAGTCATGAAATCTTCATTATCATTTTAAAAAGCTTAGGTTATTAAAATGCTTTATAGTAAAAAGAACTGTTAATTCTTTGAAAAAGTCCTGGTGCAAGTAACTTTTTGTAGCAATTCTAATGAAACAACTATTGTTGAGGAAAAGAGACGTACCCGTATTACACTGCTATGGCTTTTAGTTAGAATTGGTCTACCTATTAACACAGGATGCCATGATTGTTATATCAGTTTCCTAAATTATGACCAGCAAAGCCTGAATGCTAAGCAGGAGAGATTCTGAGTAACAAATATAATGAGATACCTGCGTTCAGTCTAATCTATCCCTTTTCTGGTCACACCAAATCTAATTAACACAATATCCTGCTGTTTGATTACAGGTCTCTGGTAATTAAAAATTAATGTAAAATTAGCTAAGCAATTGATTTACTTACCCAAGAGATTTCTGGAATGTCTTATAGTGAAAGATTCTAAGAGGACATTTAAACACTTTTTCAGATGCTAATTTTTATCTATCCCCTAGGATAGGGCTGTCAAACTTCTGGCCAACAGGCTGGCTGCGTCATGTGTTGGCCATACTTATGCCCAGTTTAGCAAAAGGTGGGGAAAGTCCTGATACATGATGTGATACCATCGTGATGACGTGAGTTTGACACCCCTGTCCTAGGATGATGGTCGTGTTTGCAAACTATTATTGATCCAATGCCAATGTCCAAATTTCCATTCATCTTTGCAAAAATCATTTTCATTTCCTTCCCTTATTTTATAAGTGTACATAGTTCTCAATGAACAACTATTCATTAAGCAACCAAAATGGCACTGAATGAGGAGGACTTATGATGGACCTTCATAGGTGCATCTACTTCAGTCTCTCTGTGATTATATGATCACTATTCAGACACCAGTGAAAGTTATTTTATAAAAGAAAACCAGAATGTAACTATATCATAGCAAACAAATCTGGTTTCTATCATTTGAGCTATCTTTGGAGCTATCTGCTTTTTTGGTTTAATAGGTTAAACAAATAGGAAATGTTCTTTGCATCTAGTTGAAGCAAAATTTAAATCAGAAAATTTAAAGAATTGCTTTTGTCTTTCAGATGCTAGCATTTCCACAAAGGGATAAAAATGGCACAACATAAAAGTTCATTTGAGTAAATTGTGAAAACTAAAATTTCCTCCATAATGTGGAATATCAGTTGATAACAAAGTGACTCTTGGACAACTGTTTCCCAAATCTATGTTACTGTGATATAGGATATGCTTAATAAGGGATCTGAAACTGGAAAAGAATAAATAAAAGGAAGATTAATATTGGTAGAATTAATATTATGCATGAGTGTATATACTGGCACTACAGGATTTACAATTTCCATAACAAACTCAAAAATGCTAAAATGTTCCAAGTTATTTTCAATATGTTTTTTCATGCCTGTTCCCTATTTTGGTCTTTTTCATATACTTGCTCATTAAGGATAGCATTTGCCATGGTAACTGTTTTGTATGATGATAACTAAATATATAAAGGTAAAAATATAAGTTATTCTTTTTTCCCAAGAAAAATGCAATATTTCCTGAAGAGTATTGTAATCATATTAATATTTAGATTTTAAAGGAT
Organism: Pseudonaja textilis; assembly: GCF_900518735.1. Next base: position 270,219 of record NW_020769319.1, on the reverse strand, counting down.
CTATAAATCTGATTTTTAAAAAGTTAAAATATTTTCAATTTCTTTTCTTATAGTTTTATTTAATTTGTCTCAATCTACTACTAAAATTATTCATTGAAGAAAAGTCTCCTTTGAATCAAACTTAATTTGTTGTGACAACATTGATATATTCATGCTACTGGGAACAGGGAAGCATTTTACATTGCCTTTTCTTCAGTTTTGAAAAAATCCTGGATTATGGTGGTAATCTAGATATTAACTGGGTCTATCATTTGCTTAGCATTTTTAGACATCAGCCAGGGTTGTTTCAATGGTGCCAAGCTGCTTATTATCCATCTACTCCTTTTCTTTCTCAAATAATATGCATTCATTCTCTAACAGTTTTTCCTAATGTTCTAAATGTGTCTTTAATTTTTCGAAGAAGGCAATATATTGGGTGGTGAGGGTTTGCTCTTGATACCTGGGGCATGTTATGTTTTTCATGGATTAGCCACCCAAAATAGCAGAAAATCCAGATTCTGTTTTTCATAAAATTGTGAAATTGAGTGCATTGAAAGCATTCAAATGTTCCTTTAAAAGAGAAATACATAAAACTCTGGCATTGCTTCTGGACTTAGACTATACAGTTGGTTCAGCTACTCTTTCATCAACTGGTTCAGTTCACCATTCCCTTGTTGATGGTCTCCTAGAGGCTTGGCAATCACCCTGGAAATCATGGCAATCACCCTGGAATAGTATTTGTCCCTTTTCAAAGATCCCCACTCAAGCACCAGATGGCCAGCCGGAGCCATTGCGGCTCTGGATGGACCAGGGCCCCCTGGCTGAAGGAAATCTTGTTGGGAGCAATCCTCCAAGGTCAACCACCAACAAATTCACCAGATCCACAAACCGAGGCCATCTGGGTCAATGGGGGTCCAGGAGTAAAATGTCCACCCTCTCTGCTGGCATCTTTCTGATCACAGCAGGAATGAGAGGAAGAGGCGGAGATACTTTATAGTTATGCTTATATAATAAGCTTTTGATTGAATTTATCCTTTAAAGCATCTTGTTATTTCATAAATTTAATCAGATTTATAAAAGTCATGTTTTTTAATAGATGTATTTAAGCTGGTTTGGGTGCACCAGGGTGAAGTCACATTGTCTTGTTTCATTGAGGTGATGCAACAAGATTCATCATGCTCCATCAAGGCAAGGGCTTTACTGAGACAGAGAAACTCATTTCTACAAGCAAATACAGTAACTGTCCATTAAAAAGTTCCTAGCTAATTTTTTTGTAGAAAAAGAAGTGTAATACATTTCAAACAAATCCTAATAGACTTGGGAGTTATTATACTATTCCATACCACAAAATGATTTTAAAAGAAATAGATTCTTGCTTCTTTTGTTTCTTTATAATATGGTTATTGCAAGATATGGTGTTTTTTTTTTAAAGTCAAGTTAGAAACCATAGATGGAGCTTTGATTGCATTGCTGGGGCTGCAATTTTGCCTTTTGGCCTCCCCTCTGGACACCCATTCTGTACAACCCTAAAATATATCCCCTAACATGACTGTTTTGATTTTGAAGTTAAACGTTAAACCATGTGCAAGTCTGAAGATAAATTATCTCATATTAAGGCCTTCAGCTTCTGCCACTATCAAATGATTATTATTCTACTAGCAAAAGGTTTCTCATTCATGCTTTGGTGATTTTTCTTCCCAGATGTTGACATATCTTTTATAATATGCCATATCTTATATTTGGAAGCCCCTCTGCATGGATATTCATTGGAGTCATCACATTTTTATTGTTGCTTAATTTTGATGTATTGCTATGTCATAATTTTATGGTTTCCTATGCACTCTCTTAGTGGTTTTCAAAAGAATGTCAGAAAAATGTGTATAAATAAATAAACATATTTAAATAATTGGATGTTATAATTATATTTCTATTAATATGTTTTTTTCCTAATTACCTATTAATAACTCCCTTCACTCTCATCCAAAAATAGATAAGTACCTTTGCTATCCAAGCAGTTAATCTTGGAATGTTAAGTTCAGTGTTGGTGGAACACAATAACTCTGGTTATGGAGCTGGATGGTACCTTGACCAAATCTTGATACAAGAATTGGGGAAGAGCGATAGTCAGTATGTATTCTCATGCCAGCAATGGTTGGACAGTGGCGTTGGTGATGGAAAGATGAAACAAGAACTGCAGCTTCTTGGGAAAACCAATAAAGAAAGTCTGACAAAAGATGTTCATGGTAAGATATACAATAAAATGCTTTCAAGCTTCTATTTTGATGCATCTTTGTCTTTCCTGGTTGGATCAACTGAGAATAAAGACTGGTGTATCAGAACAATATCTTTAATTCAAACTGTATATTCTTGGCATTTTGTAAAGCTGGGTAATGCAGTTATAATATTTAAATGAAAATAGATAAGCACATGGAGAGATTAAAAAGTATAATCAATGTTTCAAATGAGCTGTGGGGATTGAATGCACCATGAAGAGAGAAAAGAAAATATAGAATTCTCCATGCGTGAGACCTAAGGCTGTTGGATTTGAGGCTATTTCCTCACCTGTTCTGGCTGAGTTTTCTTTCTTTCCCCCAGTCACATTTGGGGAATAGTGCTTTAAGTTTTGATTAATTGAAATGATTGTACTACTACTCCAAAGACAAATATTAACTCAATATTCTTATTCCTTTTTAGAAGGAATAAATTCTTTGGAACATGTACTCAAAAATACATTGTATTAAATGCTCAAAAATCATTGTATTTGTTTGTCCCAAAGGTGCTTTTTTTTCAAGAGGCAACTGGACTTTCTGCTGAAGAAGCTAGTCTTGGATGAGAAGTGAAACATCTTCAAAGAAAAACAAGAAAGTCCAGTTGTCTTTTGAAAAAAGCACCTTTGGGACAACCATGACCTGAATGACTGAGAATCTCTATAGACATTGTATTTGTTTCTTTTGCAGTGGTATACCAATGAACACTCATATTTGAAATACTGTTTTAATTGTGATTAGCTAAAACAAGAAGCGTTGCAAATAAAATGATTTAACTAGCCAGAGATACAGTGTGCTACAATGTTTTCATTGGCTATGTGCTCAGAAAAGCAGCAGCTGATTAATTTGGTTTCGTTAAATTTCTACTTGGAGAAAATCTTTAATTCAAAGTGAGGCAATTCTGAATTCAGGCAAGGTGCCATTCATAAACATAACATTGTATTTATATTCAGAGGGCACAGCGAAAAGGGTTTCCATGACAAAGTCTTCTGTTAGTAGCTAAATTCTAACTTTGAATTAAAAGTTACTATAAAATGAAAATAGTGTCTTCCTCAAAAACTTTTGTGAGGGAAAAAAAAGTCCCAGGACTACTAAATAATTTATCTATGAGTGTAATATAAATTATACTATTGTATGACTCTACAAGGCAATGTAATTAAACTCTCAATTATTCCATCTACCTTCTATGTGTGAAACTTCTAAATTATACTACAGATTTGATAAACAATTAAGCATTTTTTACATGTCAGATGTAGCATCGCAAACAAATTATTTCTTGTTGATTTCTAGGGACTTGGGATGTCACTGTTATAACTAGGGAAATGTCAGACAATTACGGCAACTCTAAATTAATTCTGACAGTATGTGATGACAAAGGTACATCAGCTGCAGTCTTCATTCCCAAAGGATCGTTTAAAAGGGCTAAAACTTACCAGACATCTTTGGAGCTAGATAAGAAATTTAATAAGATTTGCAAAATTCGCTTGGAAATAGAAGATTCAGACAGAGAAACATGGCATTGTTATGAGGTAAAATTTAATTATGCATTAATACATAATTTTACATAAATGTTCTTTAATCTTATAATTCACAAATCTATCCATAGACATACATGATGATGTAGAGTTAGCCATACATAAATGGTTTTTTAATAATTCCATGTCACAACAAATCTCATTGATTTCAGTAAAACTCTAAATATTAATTCTTGATTCAACACATTATGATATAGTTTCCATACTCTTGCAGGAAATAGAAAACAACACTGTTTGGAAGAAAACACATTTTATTTAGATCCTGCTCACTTAGCTTATTATTTTATTTTCTATAGGTGAAGCTTCAAAATAAAAAGAATAAGGAAACTTTAGAAATACCTTGTTGGAGAGATTTTCCAGATAATAAAGGATGCACAGTGGCCGAATTTCCCATTCTGATAACTGGCACCCGGTTTTTAACAGGTTTGTTACTTATGAAACAGTCAAAACAATCTCCACAAAAGCTCACAAAGGACATTTGCCTCCTTTGTGGAGTTGAAAAGTCACACAAAAAGGAAAAAAGGAATGAAAAGAATATAGTAAGCCAGCTTAGGCATCAATTCTTAAAATTACATACTAGATGTTATGGCTGATGCCAAATAACAGTTAAGAAAGAAGAGTAAATGTTATATTCTACTTTTAGTTACAGGTTCTGCTTTTAGGGGAGAAAGTGCTCCAATCATTTTTTTACTAGACTGTTTGAATCATGGTTCCTTCTTTGTGTAATGCCAACACTAAAAGTAATTGCCAGCATTCTTGCCATAGGCAAAGCTATTTTTCTCCAAGGAAAAAAAAGGATGGGAGAGCAGAAAGATTATCAGGCTGCTGTTATAACTGGACTATATTTTTTATTGTGATTTAGATTCTTTGTTGTGTTCTCTGTTGTGACTTGTTCTTATATTGTGTTGTTTAGAATGGATTTCCATTGTTGTAAGCCAATCTAAGTGCTGGATAAACAATTGACAGGGCAGGACATAATTTTCATTAAAAGTTGTCTTGTGAACAAAGGGGATATGAGTTGTTTTTTGCTTTGGAGGCCTTGTCAGCAATTCCAATTTCCTCAACGATACTTACATGTATATGTCATACCTGTGCTGAAGCTTTCCCCCCCTTAGAACAGGGGTCTCCAACCTTGGCAACTTTAAGACTGGTGGGGAACTCTGGGAGTTGAAGTCCACAAGTCTTAAAGTTGCCAAGGCTGGAAACCCCTGTTTTAGAAAATGAAAGGCAGGTTGTTTTGTCAAAAGTTGATTTGCATGAATCTTTATCAAAGCAAAGCCTAGCTTAGTATAATCCTGGCACATTTCCTGATTACTAGCAACTTAGCAATTCAGTGAAAGAAACTATAAACTATAATATAATTACTAGCATTTAATTTGATGGGGATTCCTCCAGTGACAGCCAGTAATACCTTTAATTCCGTAATTAAATTCCATAATTCCAGTTTTATGTACAAAAAATGACTAGCTGGTCTCTTCCAGTCATTTTAGCACATTGAAATCTATCCATATAGATCAACATGCTTTAAGGAACATTTGAACAATCTAGATATATACAGTCCAGAAAAGAGACAATTTAAATGATACTATTTTTTGCAGTATATAAAGGACTCTTCTTCAGACATTATTAACTGACTGGGTTTTGTTTTCTTTGTTTTTTTGGTCCTTAGTTAAACAATATATTCTATATATCTCAACGGATTCAGCCCCAAAGTCAGGTACAAACTCTGATGTGTATATCACTTTAAAAGGGACTATAGGAGACACAGGCCGGAGAAAATTATTCCGGAATGGGCAGGAATGCTTTTCTGAAGGAAAGGTAAGTTTTTCAAATAAATAACCAAAAAAGGATATGTATGTATGATTTGTCCTAATTAGAGAGATATATAATAGTGCTCTTTACTAGACATCTAGGATACAATGCTAATTCAGAATATGATGGAGCATGAGGATGGAGGTGGAACAAGGGAGATGGTCTCGAGGCAAATATCAGAAGAGATTACAAAAACAAAACGTTCTTTGGATTATAATATAAATTATAATATAAGACAAGGTCTTTTAAGAACAGATCTATGGTTAGCATATCAATCAAAGCGAATAAAAGGTCTTCCTGCCTTTTGTCTCAGTCCATAATATTAGAAAGAATCATTTCCATATTCCTCTCCAAACTGCCTATTTATTCCTTCTGGAAGAGCATATTCCCATTTGGAGAAGGAAGACTTACTCCTCATTGCTGTCTTTTTTGTGACCAGTTCCAATTAACTATCCTTTACCTTGTCCATTACTCATTGCAAGCAGTCATTCAGAGGTGTCATACCATTTCTTGAAGATGTCCTAAAGAAATAAATCTTGGTGTCAGAAATATACCCATGTTAAGGATTGCAGCAGATACAGTAGGAACTACTTTCCAAGCTAGATATGGTGATAATGTAAACACACAGCTGCTAGGTTTCAAGGCCACCAAGCTCTGCACCAAACACTAGTTATCTTGGAAGACAGAAGAAAGAAGTTTCAACTCTTCAGAACATGTAAAATATCTTCACTAAAATATCTTTGTATTACACTGGCTGGTCATTTCTAGTGTATAACTTAATCCTTATTTATTACTGCAAGGACATGCATCCTATTTCCAAATCTTTCTGAAAATATGGGAAACTACCATAATGAAACCTTGTGGGAAGTCAAGAAGAACCAATGGAGTAACACCTCTACTGTTGCTAATGAAGCATATATGAGCCATCAGGCCAACCAAACTTTCAGAGCTCACGATGAACTCACTTGAAAATGAGTCAATATATTTTGCTTTCTCCAGGACTACTAAATTTAGGGCTATCATCATTGCTAAAATCCAAATGATCATTTGATGTCACTAAAATGGTACCGTGTTTTGAATCTCCTTCCTACCACCTAATGGTTGTTTGGAATCTTGGAGCCCCTGATATATTAAACCTAGTTAAATTTGTTGATGAGAACATTGAAATATAAAATTAATTTCATTTCATTTATTTAGCACATTCCTATGCAGCCACAATAATCTTTCCCCCTTACATAGAATAAGTAATTCATGTTACATTGCAGCAAATATCAACACAGCATATCCTAGAAATATTACACACCCAACAGAATTTTTGCAGCTCAGTAACAAGTAATCTGTTACTGAGTACCCTATTGTTCCCTATTGTAGGGTAAAATCAATACCCTATTGTAGTTGGGGAATAATCAATGGGCATCTGCAGAACACTATCTTTCCTTTAAATGCTGTGGTCAATTTTAAACTTGAATTTAAACCTGCCAGATCTTCAAAAAATGTGGGAAAGAGATAACAAATTGATGCTAAATACATTATTTGATTTGTAAGTGTAGTCCACATTTAAATTACATTAGCAACAATTAGGTTGCTAATTATAGATTGCACAAATTGATTGTAATGATGCTGATAAAATAAAAGCTTATAAATTCTATGGAAATTGTTCATATAGCTAAATCAGTGTGTTACAGAGCTGTGCAGAGAAGAATTTTGTTACAAATGTAATCTAAAGTTGGCAGCACCCCTAGAACATCAGGAAAGGTGGCGCTGGCATGCAGATTAATGGTTGTCACATAAGAATAAAGCATTGAGCTTCACTTTCCTGTTGCTTTTATATGCTTGACAGTTTTATAGTGGCTGTATCAATCTCATTCTTCTGTTTATTAAGTCCTTGGTACGCTGACTGTGGTCTTTCTAGATGGATGTTTTTCTCATAGAAGCAGTAGATATTGGAACACTATATCAGCTTATTGTGGAAAAAGGAAAAGGCTCTGCTTGGCACCTCCAGAAGGTTATGGTGAAAGAACCACAATGTGAAGGAAAAGAGACACTCTTTATGGCACAGACTTGGCTGAAAGACACATTTGAAAAGAAAAAATATGCCTCATTAACTCTGAATGCTACAGGTCAGTGTTATCTGAGATATTTCTCATTTGAGATTCATTGTGAAGAGTCTCCTTCTTAATGGCAGAACGTGCCATTTTCCCCCTATTTATTCTAAGCCTGAATAGCAGAAAGTACACTTTGTAGCAGTACACGCTAACTTAGCAATAAGATTGTAGAGTATTAATTAAATGTTGCAACCAAGTTACAACATAAATTTGTGAAAGTGTCTGTTATCAAATATTTTTGTCTTTGTGATTTCTTTAAAAAGCATTGTGCTATAATGCTATAATATCAAGAAATAGTCTCAATTATTCTTACTGCTAAGGAGATATATTAATATGTTTGATAAACTGTTTATCAATGGGCAATTTTCTTTCTTTCTTGTTGTACCTTTTAAAACTTTCATAAGATACTGATGGAAAAACCTTTTTAAAAGATTTTTTTTAAAGTTTCTATTTGTTTTATATATTCCAAGTTAGCCATGAAATCATATTTGTTAAGCTCTGGGAATGGCCCCATCATACCCTGATTTACTAAACACACACACACACACACACATTTTCCACCCCTTCATATTTCAGGGAACCAGAGAGAGGAAAAGCTGGCATGTAATGGCAATCTTGTTGACTACATCCTTAAGCTTTATTCTATCAATAGCTCCAAGTATGAGCTTATGAAGTATTATGATTTAAAACCATCTTTTTTTGCCTTTGTCTCCTCTTATTCATCTTCTTCCCTCTCAGTTCCTCACTTTCCTGTTTCTTATGCCTAGATACTTTGAGGCATTGAAAGGCTTCATTTTAAGTTTAAAGAAAACTATATAAAAATAACTATTCCTGCTTTCCTGGTATAAGACCAAACACATGGGTTGCTGCATTCAAACAGTTCTACTTTTCAATGTATTAGCATATTTAAGCCATTAAGATCCTGTCTACACAGTACTGTAAGTCATGGCAGTGGTTTAACATTAACTGATGATGCAAATCTATATGTGTTCTGCATGGAATAAGAAACCAGAGCAGATTCCATTAATCTTCCAGGAAACTTTCTCCAATTCTCTACAGGAAATATGAATATCAAATATTTGAACATAAGTTAAAAAAAGTCTAGGTTTATCACACCTATAATCATTCCAGTATTCTTTTACAAAGAAATATTAATATCTCTCTTTTTTATCTTTTTAATTAGAAGTACTGGATAGAACTGCCTCATCGTTATCAAGCCAAAGCATGAAATCAGGTATTTATGTAACACCAATCCATGTTTAAATAAATGTTTTGTTTTAGAAATACTTTAACATTGTTGGCAATATCAATTTTTATCATTATGTTTAAATAGTGAAATATATTATCTGACATTCTAATGTAACATATTTACTGATTAATATACACTAGTTCAACCAATTTGAACATTCTTTCCATAATGCTATTTTTTTAATTTGTTTTAGAAGGTCTGTGGAAGATATCTTGCACTACATGCCGTGAAGATTCATCAAAAGCATTTGAGGAGTCTTGGGAAAACATTACTAAATTGATTTGGGTGTTCTATGGAAATAGTGGCAAATCTGAACCAATTTCCTTGATGAGCAAAACAGGAATTCAAGCTGATGACAAATTAACATTTGATGTAAAATAAATATGTATTCCATATTATCTTTCCCATGAACACGTACATTGTTTGTAGAGAGATGAAACATACAGTAGCTTTTCAATTTAATCAAGAAATCTTTCCACCTTGGTCTTACCACCAAGATAGAGTGAAGCAACTGCCTCACAAAACAGGATCTAGAGAGTTCACAACAACAGTGGCTATCTCTCACTCATTCTGTTAAAGCTCCTATCCTGTGGCTGATAAGCTATGGCATTGTCTATTTGAATCTTGCTTTATGCAAAACGAAAAAGTGAACCAGTCCTGAATTTTTTATTCTTTTTGATTTTGTTGATTATTTTATAAAATGTCACTTAACATCCCTTTCAGCATATTATAACAAACACATTTTTAAAAGACCAGGAAATACAAAATAATACTAATGTGTATTATCATATGAATATCAAATATTTGCATTAACACATCATTTTCTTTATTTATCAATCCATGCTTTTTAAAAAAGGAGATGTGGACTTAGAAAATAAGATTTTTTGAACTCTTCATTTTAGCTTGTGGGATCAGCAGGAATGGACAATGCCTAAGAAAATATCATTTCAAAATATTATTTAATGTCATGTTAATCACAATGGAAGACTACTTATTCTGCTGTTCTCTTTTAGGTATATTTCCCATCTGATCTAGGAACACTTTATAAAGTGAAGATTGGAGTTCAACACTTTGGAGAAAGAATCTGGCAATTGTTTCACCATTGCAAAATCCAGAACACTATAACCCTGGATACTTTTAGTCTCACATTAAATAAAACATTTCCTCTTCTTAATGGAGACCAGTGGCTTGAGTTCCCTATTGAATGGCCATTGAGGAAAGTTCTTTCTGGTATGTATCATTTGTCCACTATGGCATTTGTCCACAATGTACTCCAGAAATCACAACTTAAATGCTTATCAAGGAGATCTATCTTAATTTCCTTTAAGTAACTACACCATAAAATTACAAGGCCTCTACATATTGAAAACAAATTACTATTTTTAGGTAAACATTTTAAGGTTAAACCTTCCATTAGATTAGTTTGTGTGTCAGAAACTGTTTACTGACAGACACCCATACTACAGAGGAAAGAGAGATATAATTGTTTTCATTGTATTGTAGTGTAAGGGTCTAGGGCACACTGTACTGATAAAGGGATGTGGTTCAAAAGCATGTAAAAATGCAAATAGAAAAATAGGGACCACTTCCACATGACCATGGAGACATCTTTGGACAGCGCTGGCTCTTTGGCTTTGTAATAGAGATGAACACCATCCACTAGATCGTAAACGACAAGCACATATGTGCGAGGGGAATCTTTACCTTTCCTACTGATAGCGATGAGAATGTGTATTTTTGCAAGATATATTGGTTCCTGTGCATTACTTAAACAAGAATCTTGTGCCATAGCCTGTGAGAGTTGTGTTCCCTTCACTTTTGTGAAGAAAGACTTGGAACAGTCCTCAACTTCTATTATTGATACTTGCTACTATTTGTAGAGGTGCCATCGTAATATCCAGCAAATATTCAGATGGTCCAGAATGCAGTGGCCCACACAGTTTATTACAAGCCTAGAGTTGTGTATATGTCACCTCTTTTGTGGGAGGTGCCCCAGCTGCCAATCTGCTTCCAGATACAAGTCAAAGTATTGGTTATTGCTTTTAATGCCCTATATAGCTTGGGACCAGTTTATTTGGAGGATCACTTTTCTCCAGTATACCCATCCAGCCCACAAGGAGAGAAAGGGAAGATATGTTGTGAGCTAATTCTGTTACGGAAGTACTTGTGGTGGGACCACAAAAGAAAGCCTTCTTGGTGGTAGTCCCTTCTCTATAGAACATCATTCCTCCAGAAGAATGATTGGCCCCTATCTTTGTTGCTTTTCCAAAATGCCCAGAAGACATGGTTGTAGGTTGTTTGTAGGCTCTCACTTCATTTAATACATAAGGACATATTCCATGATATGTCCATATTGCCACTGCAAATCAATGAAATGCTGGTTAAAAAGCCAGTTATCAACTGTATATAGACTGATAATTGTAATAAAAGCAGTGTAAAGACATTCCAACTTGTAAATAGCAGATTCTTTTTTTCTTCTCCATACATTTTTGAGATTACATCTATAATGAAATACAGTGTATAGACATGTATTCAACAGTGTTACTGTATTTCATATGAAATGATACCCATGTGAAAACATATCTATCAAATAATGACAGAAATGGGTCTAAGTCACAGACTGGAAATTTGCCGCATACTAGTTATAAAATCTGTTCATGTTGCTTTTTATGGTGAATGTATATGTAATATTAAATTATCAGACTGGGAATTAGATGTAAACATTGGCGTGGTGTTTTAGAAAAAATAAGTAGTAATGTATGCATATATAAGCATTTGCTTATATTTCTGAAGAATGAAAATTATTGCCATTGAATTCAAATATTTTATTAAATTACCTTAGTCAAGTTAAATTAAATGCTACATATTTTATGTAACTGAACTGAAAATCACTCAAAATAATTTAATACATGGCTGATAAGTATCCTTTGTTTAAATACAATATATTTCTTTTTTCTAGTATTTCACCAGTAATATTAAACTGGTATAATCTGGTTTACACCTATTTAACCTATTTAATTGGTGCAACCAGTAATATGTCTTACATGTGAATATTAGTAGCCAGTTGTATAAGCTTGTTGAATTAGTGTACTTGATTCAAGCTAATTCTCTTTCATTGAATTCAGTGCGATTGGATCAGCTTGGTCTATTGGATCTGCTTGGTCTATTTATCATTGTAAGGCTTATTTCCTCAATATAGCTTTGTGTTTCTAGTTTTCCAGCCAATCAGCCATCTGCTATTTAGTTCCTACAGACAGTAAAAACATTGTCCAGATGTTGGCAAAGAGTTATTTTCTCAAGAAACCACTTAGTTTATTATTATTAATACCAGAGAGCCCATTTGGTTGAGTGGCTGCAATACTGTAGATTTATACTTATTGGTGAAGGACTGTAAGACTATAAAACAGACTGGATAGATTTATTTAACTTTAGTGGTGAAATATATACCGAGCTACCTTTTCTATCTTCCATTCAGGCTTAAAATATACAAATACAGTTGACATAAAACTAGAAAGAGTAACCAACACTAATAAAACAATCAGAATAAAGGGGTTCTGAACAGGCTAAATTGCTGCATCAGAATAAATATAATAAAATTCTGCGTGCTAATTCTAAAATTTGCTTATATAGCAAAGAAACCTAGTCATAAGTATAAAATTGAAGTAATCTATGTGGTATCCATGGTCTAAATAACTTAGATCAATCTCTTACCATGTCATCCCAGGTAACTACTGGGGTATAGAATTGCTCTGATCAATTGAAACAGCTCTGTAGGTCTGCCTTTTTCAGGTACATGTGCCTTCACAATGGCTATGAAAGTTCAGGTTACCTTCAGATTGGATTCAAACTTTATTCTATGTTGTGTCTTCAGCTATAGGCAGTCCTTGACTTAGGACAGTAATTGGGACCAGAATTTCCATTACTAAGCAAAGTAGCTGTTAAGTCAATCACATCTGATTTTATGATTCTTCTGTCATAGTAGTTAAGTAAATTGCTACCATTGTTAAGTGAATCATGCAGCCATTATTTATTTATTTATACTGCACATGTTTAGGTGCCTATTACTCTCAGATAGGGACTCTGGACGGTGTACAATAAAATATCAAAATATAACAATTTAAATGTTAAAGTTAACATTTTAAAATTTTAAAATTTATTTTTTTAAAAAAATAAAAAATTGTAAAAGAATAAAAAATTTAAAAATTATAAAAAAATTAATAAAAAGTATAACATTATAAAAATTTAAAAATTATAAAAAAATAAAAATATAAATTATAAAAAATTAAAAATATATAAATTATATAAATTATAAAAAAAGGAGGCAGGAATAATTAAATCCTGTTAAAAATTAGTTGACAAAGGCAAACAGAGGGCTCTCATGGCACCAACCAACCCCATGACTGTGTGCAGATCCATTAAGCAAATCCAACTTCCTCCATAGAAGGAAGTTCTGTTTGTCAGAAGCTGCTGGGAAGGTCACAAATGGCAGTCACACAACCCTAGGATGCTGCAAAACTGTCATAAAAAGATGCCAGTTGCCAAGCATCTGAATTTTGAACACGTGACTGTGGCGATGCTGTGATGGTTGTATAAATGTCAGGACTGGTTGTAAGTCACTTTTTTTTCAGTAACGTTGCAACTTCAAATAAATAGTTGTAAGCCGAGGACTCCCTTTTCTGTAGGCAGTACAGAACATGATAACACAATTGGTCCAAAGGTTCCCAGTATTCTCTTCTTTCGTCCTTATGCTTCAGGAGCTTCATTAGTTGTCTGTGACCTCAAGGGTGCCTTTCATGATTTTACTAATGAAGGCCTTTAGAGTTGAAGTCTGCTTACCTTACAGAACATTTCAAACCTATTTCCTTCCCCAAATAGACATAATTACAAAGGAAGAAATGCTCTGGTCATTCTATGTTCCTGGCTAGAGTATGCCAGGAACAAGGGTCTTCTTGGTGGATTGTTTTAGATTACAGATGGTCCTTGATTTACAACAGTTCATTTAGTGACTTTTCAAAGGCACTGAAAAAGGTGATTTACGATGGTTTTTCACACTTACAACTGTTGAAGCAGCCCATGGTTACATGATCAAGACTCAGATGCAAATTCATACTTATGACGGTTGCAACGTCCCGGGGCCATGGGATCATCTCTTGAGACCTTCTGACAAGCAAAGTCAATGGGGAAGCCAGATTCACTTAGCAACCATGTTACTAACTTAACAATTGCAATGATTCACTTAACAAGAGTGTCAAGAAAAGTCATAAAATGGGGCAAACTCATTTAACAAATCTTTCACTTAGCAACATAAATTTTGGGCTAAATTGTGGTGGTATTGGGCAGGAATTCTTTCCTGCTGAAAGTGGTCAACCTCTGCCAGTTAGATACAATATCCAAAATAAATATTTGAACTGATTAACAGAATAATGTGCTTGCTACAGCAAATGCACCTTCAAATTACATTATCAGAAATGTAGAAACCAGATTATGAGGAGTAATTGGTTAACTGCACAAAGCATTGAGCCCAGTTTTGATTGTCATATTTTAAGAAAAGTTTTGACAAAGATAGCTTTCCAAAGAGGAGTGACCTGGTAAGTTAGATTGCTGGGGCGGGTGCGGGGAAGTCCTATGAAGCACAGTAAAAATATCCAGTTTCACCATGGTAAAAAGGAGTGGTTCAAGGAACCTTTGAATTTCACTTCACCTTTAAAAACAGGATGTTGCAGAGAAAATAGAATGTGATTTCTCTAAGCCCTGACTATATTTGCCCCGTCAGGACTTGAATCCTGATGCCAATCTATTAAAGTATTGATTCTGTTTCTGTGTTATCTGGATCATTCATTTGACATACTACTTACTCCACAAACCTACCCTAACATTATTTTTACTCAATATTTCGATTGCTCCAAATTTTTCAATGATCATTTTGCATAATTTCAATTTTCATGTACTGAGTAAAGTGTGCTTCAGATTTGGAATACAAAATCCTTTGATGTGGGAATGGTTCAATATTTGGCTTGGTAGATGACAAAATGAGAAATCTGGATGGATTACTGGATCAAATAGACTGAAGTATCTGCTTTAACAATGCTTTCATCAGTGCTAAAAAGAGAGAAAGGAGCAAAAGCACTTCAGGAATATAAAAATATTCAGTATGTGTTTTTAGTTATATCACTTGCTTACTAATGATGAATTCATGCAGAAAAAATATTGCATCATGTAAATACTGACAGATAGCAGGAAAGGTTATTAAAGTAATGAATTGTGCAATGATGATGCCATCTGTTACATCAGATTTGACTTTTTTTTTAATTTACAGTGATTACATATGATATAAAAATATTCTGCAGTGATACCGTAAGCAAAATAAGCATGGTGCCTATCTTTCTGTATATATATGGAACCAATGGAGATACTGAAGAACGAAGACTTTTATTGTCACCATCATCTACAATCGAGAAAGACGAAGTTGGTGAGGTAATTGACTATTACCTGAAAATACAGATTAAAATATATTTCAATTCCAAATGTGTGTATGTGCATATTTTAGATCAGATTAGATTAGACTTTAAGTCAGTGTTGACACCTGGTGACTGCAGTAATCCCTCCAGTTTTCTTGGCAAAGTTTTTCTGAAAGGGTTTACTATTGCTTGCTTTCTAAGAGTAAGAGACAGTGACTGGCCTAAGATCACCTTGTTGACTTTGAGCATAAAGCTCAAAGCAGGACAAGAATTTATGGTCCTCTGCAGAGGTGATATTCATCAGGTTCTGACCAGTTCTGAAAAACTAGTAGTGAAAATTTTGAGTAGTTTGGAGAACCGGCAAATACCACCTCTGACTAGCCTCACCCCCATCTATTCTCTGCCTCCTGAGTCCCAGATGATCAGCTGGGTCTTCTTTTGTTGCCCTGCACAGGAGAATGGAGCTGGAAAGCAGGTTAATGGAGTGGGGAGGGTATGGAGATTGTACAGTATTCTTTCCCTGCCATGCCCACCAAGCCATGCCATGCCCACTAAGCCACGCTCACAGAACCGGTAGTAAAAAAAATTTGAATCCCACCACTGGTCCTCTGATATCTAACTTGACACCTTATCCCAGTGGTGTCAAACCTGCAACAACAGATTGTCATTACGTGATGTATTGCAACTTTTTTCCTCTTCTCTAAACTGGGGTTGGGCATGGCCAGCATATGATGGACCATGAGTTTGACACCCCTGCCTTAGCCACTTCACCAAACTGGAGATGATAGATAGATAGATAGATAGATAGATAGATAGATAGATAGATAGATAGATAGATAGATAGATAGATAGATAGAT
>NW_020769319.1:143429-253946 GCF_900518735.1 Pseudonaja textilis | reverse complement strand
GATAGATAGATAGATAGATAGATAGATAGATAGATAGATAGATAGATGATGGATGCATAATAGACAGACAGAGACAAGCAGATTACACACATACATACATACATATATACATACACACATACATACTGCATATATCATAATTTTCTGCCTTATTGAAATATCTTCTTGTATGTTAGCTGTTTACAGGTCACATAGATGCTGTGGATTTGGGAAAATTGCACAAAATTGTCCTTCTCATTGGAAGCACATTGTGTAAGTTGTTTTCACTACAAAAAAAATGATAAGATAATCTTTCAGTTTAACATTGAAGCTATAATAATAAGTAGTATATAGTTTAAATAGTTTAAAAATAGGCAACAGCGTTATGCTGAGTAAGATCATTGTTCCATCTAGAACAATATAATTCATAGTGACAGACAGCAATTGTTAACAGTTTCAAGCAGTTCCCCCAGTTTAATTTAGAAATGCCAGGAACTGAGTCTCAAACATTCTGGAAATGTAGACTCCATGTTCTGTTTCTGAACTTAGAGGAAAAGTATTTTTTAATGACCTTTATTTGAAAATAAATCCTACAGACCTCTCCTTTTATCTGTAGTAAGTATGGCAGTTGCAGTAGATATCATAATGATAGCTGCAGACACTATGGATATATTAAATAGAAAAGCTCTTAAGTTTTGTGATTTAAGTGCAACTACTTCAGATTTAAGAAGGGATAGACTTGTAAAGTTATAATTTACAGATACTTCATACAATTTGATAGTAGTGGTGGCATGAAAAAATGTTTTAATTATCTATTGCTTCTAATGCAGCCTGCAAATTGGCAATTAAAGCCTTGCACTTAAAGGAAAATTTAAAACAAGACCCTGTGTACATATTTGAAGTGAACGAGTGAGTATGAGAAATATGAATCACCAGGGGCAAATTTGGGGTATTAAGACTTTCTGGAAAAGTTTCACCAGCATGAGTAAAACAAACTATTCTTCTTCCAATAGCTATCTTATCCCTTGTTCTACTGCCCACTGTTGGCAGTTAGAGAAATGGTTCCATCCTTAACAGCTGTTGCAATGATAGTTCTCAGACCTTGTCAAAACTCACACCTGTGAGAGTGGGAAAGTCATGAACTTCATATTACCATTCAGAAAGAACATTCAGAAACATCATATTAACATTAATTATATTCTTCTTATATTATGGGTATTTTTTAAATGTGTGGCTCCAAGTCCTGGTGATTGCCCTGCAATTTTCTTGCCAGTATTTTCACAACTTTATCCCAGAACTGAAAGAGACTAACTGGCCCACAGACATCTGCTGGCTTTGTGTCTAAATTAGTACTAGAACTCATGATCTTTGAATTTATAATCTAGTATTTCTCAACCTTAACAACCTGGATTTCATAATTTAGAACTTTCCAGTCAGTGTGTTGATTGAAGAATTCTTGGGGTTGCAGTCTGCACACCTTGAAGTTACCAGGGTTAAGAAAGGTGCATTTAGACAAAACTGGATCTCAAGAAAAGGAATATTATAAAAAAAAACATTTGTTTCTCCTTTATTAAATGTCATATCAAATTCTGTACATAGCTTGTCTTTTAAAAATTATTTCTAGAACATTCCATCTGGACATTGATAAACCTGAAATAAGGAAAGAAATCCCTCTCTCTTTGGTTACCAAGGAAGATAATGGATCAGAATATATTATTAAAGTGTATACTGGTGATAAAAGAGGGTCAGGAACTGATGCCAATGTTCATATCATTTTGTTTGGAGACATGGATACCTCTCCTTTAATTCAGCTCAAAAACTCTCTCGATCATCGAGATCCCTTTGAAAGAGGAAGGGTAAGTAACATTGCCCATGTGAACCTATCTTTTTTAAAAAATTGGTCATATCAAATATTACAAATTTTATATAATCTGGCACAACCAAATTTAGAACTATACAGATAGTGAAGGGAGAACCCTCCTTGGGATGAGGCTTGTCCAGCATATTGCCTTTAGAATTCCCATTCATTATTTGCAAACTTGATGTGAAGATTAAAACAGAGAAGTGGGAGAGAGAAAAGAACTGGAGGAGTTTCATTTTAGGGAGCAATTCATCTTCCAGTTTCTTCCAATGGACAGCAGAAGGGGAAATAACCTTTTTTGATCAGTCTTAGGTACATAAAATGCTGAATTAAGTGAACAGACTATACTAAACCATAGTTTCCCTATTGTATTTAAAGCTGTTCTCAATTTAAGTTTATCTTGGTGCTAAGCATTCTGGATTTTTGACATCAAACTGGACTTAATCACAATACAACTTGGTATATTCCGCAAATCTAGTTAACGAGGCAAATATGAATATGGCAACTTTTTCTTTGGTGGGATTAATTGCCATTGGCTGTTAAATGTATACTTATTGTAAACAGAGTGTCCTATCACATAATAGGCATGAATAACATATTCTATTCTGCTAGAGAAAAAGATTCCAGAAGCTACTTAACTTTCCTTTATCCCTCTGACCCTGAACAAATTCATTTTTGTCTTTAGAGAATTAGCTTAACATGAAAGAGCCAGTTTTGTAGAAAATGTTGTTCCCTTGGGGAAAAAATCCAGCATTGACAAAAAATAACACTGGAAATGAAAAACACTTTTTTAAACCAAATTAGTAGGCTAGTTGAAAGATTTTATCATAGTCAAATAATTTCTCTTTATGCCTTCAAAGGAAAGTTTATGTATCATTAAAAGGGTACATATAAAAATGTAAAACACAAGGTGTTTTTTCAAACTAGCTGGAAGTTCATTATTTTTAAAATTATTTTCTGACAATATTAAGAAGTACATGTCTTACAAATATGTAATAAATGAAATAAAGAAATTGGGATGTGTTTCTTTTATGTTTTAAAAATGGAAAGAATTGCAGCATAGAATTTCAACCAAGATCATTAATCAAGATATGGTATTTTTCATACCACCTACAGTATATAATCTATATCTATATCATCTACACACATACACATATTTTAAGCAAGTTCCATGGCTGATTCAAATAATGGTACCCACTCTAGAACAATTTATTAATTAAATTTGCATGCTGCCCATTTAAGGTGATACCGAGTTTGGAGGAAGAAAGTGATGTGATACCTGTGATATACCTGTGATATCTCAGGATTTTGCTACATTTTAAAATCTTTTTGGAGTGGAATAATTAAGAAAGCTGAAGAGAGATCTGAATTTGAAGGGAATAATGTGACAGGAGCTATTGAGCCCTCCTTAGTTTGCTTTAGAATCCAGGAAGTCACCTTTGATTTAAGATGTTCCCAAGAGGTGCTGTGTATTTGTGGGTGCCTCTACATACTGTGGGCATCTACACACAATGCAAATAGCATTTTCTTTTGCAAATCCAGATTGCTGCAGATCTCCTGTTGCTATTTATTCATCTGACTAATGAAGCTGAATATATCTGTTATTGTGACAAAAAGCAAATCTGTTTACAACTTTTTTTTCAATATCTATGAGAATTAAATTCTTGAACCAGCCATTTTTATGCAGTTCCTTAGGTACCAGCAAACTATTCTTATTTTTCTTTTATTTTTAAACTTGGTTTATGAAGGCAGAGTGCTAGATTATTTTTCCTGTTCAGGTTTTTAATTCAAGCCTTTTTTAGTTGTGCATAGTTATTTACTTGGAATTTTGAAATGTGTTTGAAAAAAAATATCAGAATCCTCTTATAGTATCTTTTTGGATTGGGCCAAAGCTACAGCTCCTTTTTTTGGCTGGTTTTCCTTCTTGTTCAGGACCATGTGGTAGAAAGAATTCAGAGAGAGACAAAAATTACTGATCTAGCTTCTTATCTTCAGTAATGATAAAAAAATATCCTATATCTCCTTCACCTTGGTTTAATTCAGACTAGTTCTTGATCAAGAGAGAAGCCAAGGGATTGGCAAACTTACAGATATTTGGAAAATCTCCAGATTACTTACTTACTTACTTACTTGTTTGATTTGTCAATTGCTTACAAGATAATAGGTATAAGTATAAACATGAGTAAGACTACAGGAAATAGGAACAAGTAAATGGGGACAGTAGGACAGGAACGGTAGACATGATTGTGCACTTATGCACTTACTTGGCACTTCTGGTTTCAGTTGCTTGTTCTTGGCAGAGGGACATGGAGCTTCATATGCAATGACTGTGGCATGTATTTTGCTGCAAAGGATTCAGCTGAACTATATTTAGGGAAGAATTCACACTACGTAAAGATAGCATTTTCCACAGTCTGACCTATCAAAATTGAAAAGCTAATTCTATTTTTCATTTTAAAGTCTGATACATTCAAAATTAAGACAAAGAATGTTGGAAGGCTGCAGAAGATTGAAGTCGGACATGATGGGAAAGGGTTTGGTAAGTGCATTTGGATTACTTGACCAAATTGTGTTTCATAGGTGCTAAAACATCTGTACATGTAGCCTTCACTAATAATGCTTTTTTGGGACTAGAGTCTTTGTTAAGCAACAAGGGTATAAGTAAAAAAAATATATGATGAGACACCACACTACATATATAAAATAAATCCACTTTATATTTTATCATTTATTGAATAAATCCACATTTGTTTCTGTTTAGTTTTAGAAAGCTTGATCTTTAATCCTTTCAAATAATGTCACCCAAGCTGATTTCTTATAGTTTTCTCTTTGTCTCCTCTCAGAAATTCCTTCACTATTTTAACATGTATTTTTTGAACATCCATGATAAAAAAAGCTTTCCAAGCCATACTTCTGATTGATTTATCTCCTTTAATTATTAAGTCATCATCCAGTTTTGTTTGTAATTCCATTGTGGCATCTTTTTTCATATGTCTTATAGTCTGGCATTTTTAGATCTATTTGTAGAGCACCCTTAGTCTATTTTGTCTAGTAAAATCTCTTCCTCTGTAGCCTCTGTAAAATCTGTTCTTATAGGTGCAAACAATCTTAAGACTAATTTTTGGACACATTGATCCAAAGTCACTTGACTGAGTGGTTATAAAAATTGAAGGAAGGAAGGAAGGAAGGAAGGAGGGAGGGAGGGAGGGAGGGAAGGAAGGAAGGAAGGAAGGAAGGAAGGAAGGAAGGAAGGAAGGAATATTCTTGATTTCTTCAATAGTCAATATTGCTCTGTTGTTTTAATGGGTCTCTTATCTTTTAGTTGTAATCTTTAGTTCTGACTGGTTTGCTCTAGTCTTTTCCCACTGTACTGAAACTTGCCCTTCTTTGGATGTTCTTAACATCCAAAAAAACCAGCAACAAGCAATTTCCTAAAGCGATTAAGAGAGATAATATAGGAGCACTTGTGTCCAATTGAAGGCATTGATTGTGTCTTAGCCAAGATGATTTTCCCTCTGGTTCCCACAGCAATAAAACCCACCAGAATGCTATTTAGAAGCTTCTGTATGGAGCAAACAATCCCAGGAATTGTATCCCAGCCCTCTCCTTGATCTGGAGAAGAGTTCTGAAGAGCCAATCCATTCACCAACTACTCTTTCTACTGCAGCCATCTGTAGTGGACCCATCTACAGTTTGCCATTGTTTCTGCCATAGAAGGATGAGGCTGTGTTTATAACTAAAAGATAGTATGGGAAGATATTTGTTTTATTTTTCACAAAAGATGATAGGTTGGGATGAAAAATTACAGGTAATTTATGTTATTATTTCTGATAGCTCTTAATGGACTTTTGTTGATTTGGACTGAATGATGAGATTTTGCAATTTGTTTATTGATAAGATATGAAATATAGGAAGATTTTTTATTAAAAGGCTAAAGAAAAGATTATGTTACAGAAGTTGATTATACTTGTCTGGAGGGAGGAGGAGTCATTTCTTTATATAACTTTATTTTTTCATTATTTTATTTTTCTCTGCACTTTTTATTCTTCTTCTTTACCTTTTATATTATTTATTTATTTGTAAAATGTATTAGCTTTCCATCTTACCACAAGGTAAAACTGGGTTTATACTTGGTTTGCATTATTTTATCTTTGTATTTGAAATCCTTAATAAAAAATAGTATTTAACAAAATGTGACCTTTGCATTTAGCAATGGCAGCAGTCCCAATTACTGTCATTAAGTGAGGATAGTGCAGGTTGTTAAACAAGCAACCCACACAACTGTGAATTATGTTTCCTGCTAGCTGACTTCCTGCTGCCTCTTGTCATTCAGCTGAATTTATCTCACAGGATAATTCTACATAATGATATTGTAGAGAGTCAAAAAGCTTGCCTATTTCACCTCTCATATTTTGTCATTGGGTGGGTAAAAATATTTAATCTTTTGTCACTGTTTAGTTGACTTGATTGACATTAGGAAACTGAGCCTAGACAGCCTTGTTGATAGAGTTTAGCATGTAGTAGCCACCCCTTACTCAATTAAGCCAGCTGATCCTATTTCTGAAATGATTTGCATAATTTTATG
The DNA here is from genome assembly GCF_900518735.1 of Pseudonaja textilis. Next base: position 247,521 of record NW_020769319.1, on the reverse strand, counting down.
TCTTCATGAATATACCTGCAGCCTTTGAAAATGGTCTAATTTAGGCCAGTCTGATCTTTATTCTCTCTTTTCTTTTTTTACAGCAAGTGGCTGGTTTCTTGAAAAAGTAGAAATTACAGATATGTCTACAAATGAACTCTACAGTTTTAGCTGTAACAGGTATGTTTTGCTTTGTCTAAATTTTTATTGCTACAACATTCAACAAAAATGTTTAGTAATATGGCTGGTGGCACAGTGGTTAGAATGCAGTGTTGCAAGCTAACTCCACCCGCGGCCTGGAGTTTGATCCTGACCAGCTCAAGGTTGACTCAGCCTTCCATCCTTCTGAGGTCAGTAAACTGAGGACCCAGATTGTTGGGGGCAATATCCCGAGTCTGTAAACAACTCAGGGAGTGCTCTAAAAGCACTGTGGGACATTATATATGTCTAAGTACCACTGCTACTGCTAATATTATACACCGGGAAATAATTTTCCCTTTTCAAGAATAAAAATCACAGGAGAAATTGAGAATCAGTAGGTCTGAACTTCAGGTTATGAACAGAGAGATTAGTAAATGGTCAACAGCATGTTCATTCAATTCAAATGAAATCCACAAAACCCCCATGGATTTTCATGTCTATAGGAACTTCCCCAAACTGTACCTTCTAGATATGTTGGATTACAACTCCCATAGTTTCCAGTTGGCATGATCAATGGAATTAGGATGGGAAAGTCTGATCAAATGTACCTTATCTTTCAATAAAATATGTATATTTTCTTTATCAGATGGCTGGCTGCAGATGAAAATGATGGGCACACAGTAGTACAGCTTTACATATAGTTTTCTGAAACCTATTTGAATGTGATTCTCCTTCACTTCAAGCTGATTCAGTTTATTTGTATTTCCTAATTATGAAAGAACTATAATTATCATGAAGCAATATCAAAAGAATTTATCACATTGAGAATGACTCTAAGCATTCTAAACACCTTTATTCAATTATAGAATAAAAGAAATCATTGTTCTGTATGTCTTTGTATCATTGATACTTTCACAATATTTAAAATTGGCAGGTTTTTTTTTTACATAGGAAAAAGAAAAAGCAATTTATGTCAGTCATGAGTAAGCACATAATGAAATCTTTTATTAGAAGTTTATTTTTATATAAATGAAAGTAGTTTCTTGATAATATCATATACAACTAGCTTATTCTAGTAGGCAAAATGTCTTCAAAATGATAATGGAGAATTCTGTGGCAAGATATTATAGGTATTATAGATATAGGTATTATAGATATTATTGTGAAATATTTGCCTTATAAAGAATGCTTTTGAAACCAAATCCCAAGAAGACTCACTGAATTGTGTGTTCTCATCCTCTTTCCAATGGTGACAGTACTTATATTGTGTCACAGGGAAGAACGAGGGGTAAATATGTATTTCTTATGCTATAAGTAATCTTATTAATTGTGAAAATGGCATATCACTTTTTGAGGAAATGGTCAATTTATAATGATAGTTAGAAGAAATTAAGAAGCCTTTATGCAATCATTTTTCAAGATAACTATCCAAATAACCAAATAATGAGAAATCAAAGAAAAAATCATATTGTTTAAAAAGCTATAAAATACATGCCTTATTTTAATATATCTTCACTTTGAAAATTAAGAACTCTTTGTCAAAATGTTAATCAACAACATATATAGATATAAGAATAAATGGTTTATAATGGTACTATCTTTAAAAAATAACAATATAATATTTTCTGATTGAACAATGAAATGGTTTTAATTTACTAAAAAGTCCATATTTCTTCTTGCATTGCTAGGATAGATACCAAAATGAATGTAAAATGTGATCCCTAGAGTGCAGAAATGAGTTTAGTCAGTATCTATAGTCATTATGCAGAATTAGTTTACACTTTTCTTCTAGAGTGTCTTTCATTAATAGTTCGCAATATGAACTTACCCTGATGCCATTTCTAGTATATCAAGTGTAAATAATACTATCTTACTTCATTTACATCAGTAATACTGAGTAGCATCTTTCAGCAATTTATTTCATCCTTTTGTCCTATTTTGTGCTATTTAAAATGAGGCCCTAGGAATATATAACATATTGTTCAAACAGTATTTGCAAAATACTGGGGAAATTCCAACAGGAGTTCCATTCTGCTGACCTAAAGCAAAAGTTGCTAGAAATTGAGAAGCTGAGATCAGTTTCAATAGAAGACAGGTCAGTTTAGATACAAGCTTTATATTCATTATTTTCTTAATTTCCATTTCAAGCCGTAACATTTTACCATGTATTGGTAAATATATACCATATATTGAGATCTTTCTGAGGAATAGGACAGTAATTTTATCCAAGTGTTTTCTGATAATTATATCAATAAAACTACTGTGAGAGTAATTTCTCATGAAATGGCTCATGATATGAAAACTGCAATCTACCACTTAAATTGGTCTCCATAAAATGGCCATAATTGCAAACTAGAACAGCTATATAATCACACAGGTGATTTAGTTCAAAATCATTCAACATCCTTGGTTATATATTTCTGAACCATGATTCAGATTTTCCAAAATTACAGTATTCAGACTGAATTTTAGTTTATTAATTTATTAATCAAATTAATAAACTTTGGCTACAAGTACTACAGATTATGTGAGATCATTAATTTCTTTTTGTGAGTGAATTATATATTGTTGGGACAACTTTAAATGCACTAAAAATGTGCCTATTTGCTGTGGGACTCATGTAGCAAATGAAAACTCATACCTCCTAACAAAGAGTACAGATCAGTCATTCTACAACTAATAATCTATGAAAAAGTTAATCCAATATTTACTTAGCAAAGAGGACAGACTTATTGAAGTATCAATATGATCAGCAAGCAGTACATCGTTTTGGTCAGGAATGGTTTTCTCTATATCACCAGGGTACATGCTGACCAGAAGTGGTATTCAGCAGGTTCTAACCAGTTCTGACTGGAGATTTTACAGTATCACTCCCCTACCACACCCACTAAGCCATGCCCACAGAACTGATAGTAAAAAAAAAAAAATGAATCCCACCATTGATGCTGACCTGTGTGATTTTGTTATACTGCATGTAAGAAAGCAGTCTAGCTAAGGTCTACATCTAAATCATGAATACACAATATGTCTATCCAAAGTTGAATCACAACTTTCAGCATTGTAATTATGGCTTAGCTACATCTGAAACAGCACACTTTTGTTCCTATGAAACTCTGATATTGGACAATATTGAAAGACACCATGAAAAAAAAACCCACCTGAACCACAAGATGTGCAGCAAATAAGTTTGACAAACAAACAAACAAATTATATTTATTCCAATAGTTTCCATGGCGTCTTATGCAAACTTGTAAAAACAAAAGCCATTGTCTCAACTTCATTTTGGAATTTTTTTTCAAATGTTGATCACTTTCATTTGACAGATGTTTGGAATCTTTTTGATATTTTGGAGTCTTTTTTATATTAGACATTACATATATGCCTTGAATTATGAAATCCTTGTATTTATCTTCAACATTCCATTAATTTATAAAATAAAGATAACTTTCATTAAATAAAGTAGTATATGCATATTTATGTATAAATGTCTGTCAATAAGATTATTTCAACAAGATTGGAATGAATTTTTGTTTGTTATACTAATGCATAAAAATTGATACATGTTATTACATGACATTTGTGGAGGCTTCATTGTGAAAAAATTAAAGCTAAAATCTGACCTACTCTTAATTGCAAATAAATTGCTTTGATATTCTTAAAAGTTCTAAATTAATTTGTTTAAGACAGTAATTAAACATGAAAATCTTATCAGTAATCAATCATGTCAAATATATATATATTGGATATCTAAATATGCGAAAGAAGTAAATGTTATAATAGAAAAGTCTAAAATCTAGCTTTGAACCAGTTTCTATAGAGACAGATTTTTTTTTAAACTGTTTACATCTATCCATAAATAACTCAGACAATAGTGTACAAAAATGGTACTCAGCTGGGAGAAGTGTGAAAACTTCATCAATTTTCATTAATATTTTTCCTTTAAGAAACAGTTAACCTGTTCACTATGGAACAAAGGCATTTTTACTTACTCTAGTGGATCCTCATTCAGGAAGTGGTTTGACTAAATGATCTTTAATATAACTTTCAGTTCTTGATTCTGTGATCACATACAAAAACTTGGAAGGATTTATATAATTATCAATATTCTAACCTTTAGATAATAATCATAGAATAAAGACTATGGGCTCATATCTTTGGGCACATTTTGCTGCATTTTTAACTAACGATTTTGTTTTATAGAATACAACTACAATATACAAAAGTACTATTCCAGAATATTGTATTATTTAAAATTCTTCTTGTGCCAGATCCTTCCTTAAAATATTATAATATCTTCAAACATTTTCTGAAGTGCAGAATGCTTTATTTTGAAGAGACATGTGAGATTATATTATAATGTCATTGTCACATTATTTGCTTATGACACTTGTCCTTTTTCTCTTTCCTTTTCTCCATTCCTCTGTTCTCTGCTCACTGTCAAACATAGATTAAATATTTTTCTCAAAGTCTCTCATGGGCTTTGAACAGTTTCTAAGCATTCTAATTATGTTTGCATTATGGTAAATAAGAATATTTTGTACACAATTGTATCTTTTAATGAGCTTAATTGAGAAATTTAGTAGCCATACAATAAATATTTGCAATTCCTCATTTAATAAAAGGATTTTGTTTCATTCTCAGTAATCATTATGTGAAACTTTAAAACCATGGAGTCATTATTTTATGTGAATAGAAATGATTCCATGGAGACAGTAACTTTGAATATTATTGTATAATGTTTTATAATTCTAATTGCTATGTTTTTTTATTTTAAAACAAGTTTTGGTCTTTTTTCAATGTAAAGGACATAAATAGAACAAATTCAATACAAAACATGCTAATTCTTTATAAGAATCATTGACTGTAGAAATACCAGTGTTATTGAAGTGGAAAGAAAATGTATTACTGACATTTCTTTCTTTCTACATTTTTTTACTGAATTAAGGAAATTCAGTAGGTCCTCTCTTAAATTTTTTATTATTACTTTAAAAAATTAATGTTTCTATTTCTTAACTTAAAAACATGATTTATAAACTAAACAGAACAATGGCACCTATGTTATGGCTTGAGAATGAGAAACGTCTATGGAGATTCTCAGTCATCCAGGTCATGGTTATCTCAAAGGTGCTGTTTCTAGAGGCAACCGGATTTTCTGTTTGCTGTTTTTTTAAAGACATTTCACTTCTCATCCAAGAAGCTTCTTCAGCTGTCATTGGAGTAGTGCTTTTTGTAGGATGTTTTCTGGCTTCACTGTTGAGCACAGGCACAGGCTGTTGGAGATGAATCTGTGCTGTCTGTGTCTCAAACTGAAGCGCAAATGTTTCCTGTAGTCTGCAATTTTTCTGGAAATCCATTCATACTCCCGCATCATTCAAAGGGTCTTTGTTCCAAAGTGCATAGCTAAATATTTATGGAGATTCTCAGTCATCAGGTTATGGTTGCCCCTGAAGTACTTTTTCAAGAAACAACTGGACTCTCTAGTTTTTCTTTGAAGACATTTCCAGAGCTGAAGAAGCTTCTTGGATAAGAAGCAAGACGTCTTCAAAGAAAAACCAGAAAGTCCAGTTGCCTCTTGAAAAAGCACCTTTTAGAATGAGAAGTGTGATTGTAATCATTCTAATATAGTAAAACTATTCATAGTACTTTATTATTCTTTATCACTTGTGGAAGACAGTTTGTAGAAATTTGGTCAGTCATAAATTGTACTACAACATATATTTGATATTCAAAATCATTCAAGTTATTTGGTATCAGAAGTCTACCAACCCCCCCCTCCAAAAAAAATTCAATTTCCCTTACATTTAAAAGAACAAGCCATCCCACAAAATCATTAAGAAACTTTTCATATTTTTCCTTTTTGTGAGAGCTAAAATCTGATGTCTTAGACAGCATCCTCAGTGTTTAGTGTTGAGATTTACCATGTTGTGGCAAGATCAAATTATTAGATGGAAAGAACGAGTTTAAAGGAAATAAACTCCTAAATTATAGTATGTATGTTCATTATGTGTGCATACTTATACATAAACAAAAGAAGTATTGAAAGAGATAAATCGGTCAGCTAATGGTTATGCTAATATGGTTTCTTAAGTAAAATGTGCTTTAAAATGACAATCTACTTTAAAAATGTCCTTTGTAAGCATCACTAGAGATGGTGCCCACAATCCCCAAATGACAAAAGAGAGGAATTATTAGATCTTTATGAGGGTCTTTATGTCAAGAAGTTGGAGATGAAAATCATTTTTAGAATTTCTGTTTTTCCAAAGTGTCTTTCAAGAATGTCTTGTAAGATCAATTGTGAGAGTAACTTTGCATATTGGTAAGTCCAGTAGCAAATATCAAAACGTGAACAGGCAGACATCTCTACTGTCAGAAACATGACAGGCATTCAGCATCTCTTCACTGTAAAACACACACACACACACACACACACACACACACACACACACACATCCATGACACAACAGTTTTGTCTCCAAAAATTGTTTATACATTACCTCATTCAATAATGATTGACTGAAATTTTTGTAATCTCCTTTCTGTGAAATATTGTTAATGGAAGCTCTAAGAAATTGTCCAAATTGCTAGGAAGAAAGCCTGGCAATTGAAGCAGAGCTTATTATCCTTTTATTACAGTCAAACATTTATTTTGACTTTTATTCTGCATTTATTATAAGTTACTCCAGGCAGTGAATATACTTCGCGCTCCTTCCTATTTTCTTACAACAACAACAACAACAACAACAACAACAACAACAACAACACTATAAAGTGATTTAGAGTGAGAGTGAGTGACTGGCCCAAAATTACCCAGCTGGCTTTTATGTTCAGGGCAGGACTAGAACTCAGTCTTCTAGTTTCTAGGTCAGCACCTTAACCTCTCCACCAAACTGGCTCTTGATTAAGTAGAAAAATTATCATTGTTTTTATTGTTGTATGAGAAAGGCAGGACCTTAGAACAAGACTGGGTCCATGGCAAAATACTGTTGGTGTAACATACCCTCCAAATTTTTGAAAAAGGCTGGAGACCCATCTTAAGCAACTTTAGGAAAGGAGATTAAACATATATTCTATTGCACAATTATCAGTCAGTTACCATAACATTCAATTAAGACCATCGTAACCTTGTGCTTAACATGTTTATTGCTTCATAAAGTTTCTGCATAGTTCTGATAAAATATTCAAGGATTAACTACCCCATTTTGAAAACTTTTGAAATGTTTTGGAAGACTAAACTTTGCATTTAAAACTTAAATATGGATTTAAAGCCATATTTCCACTAGATATGGTATTATAAGATCTTCTATACATTCTCCTAATTTTAGCATGAACATTATTTCTAACATGTTCACATGACACAGATTTTGTCTCATCCAAAGCCAAGGCCATTTTACTTTGGGGTTTTTTTCTGATCTACTATGGAGGTAATGTTTCTTATCTTCATCTGGTATATGCCTTACTATTTGTATAACACATGATGCTTCAGTAGCAGACAGAAAGTTTGATCATTGGGTGCTATATAATAAAATGAAATTCAGTGATGAAAAAAGTAAGGCTCTACATTTAGGCAAGAAAAACCAAATGCAGGGATACAGTATAGGAGTTACCTCACTCAATAGTAATAACTGTAAGAGGGATTTTGGAGTCCTAGTGTGCAATCACTTAAATATGAACCAACAGTGTGCTGCAGCTGCCAAAAAAGCCAACACAGTTCTAGGCTGCATTAACAGAGAGATAGAATCAAGACCACATGAAGGAATGATATCGCTTTATAATGCTTAGTAAGACCACTCTTCAAATATTGCATACAGCTTCGGTCGCCATGATGTAAAAAAGATGTTAAGACTCTAGAAAGAGTGCAGAGAAGAGCAACAAGGGGACTGGAGGTTAAAATGGTTATATAAAGAACAGTTGCTGGAATTGGATTTGTCTAGTTGAATGAAAAGAAGGACTAGGGGTGACATGATAGCAGTGTTCCAATATCTCAGGGGTTGCAGCAAAGAAGAGAGAGTCAAGCTATTCTCCAAAGCATCTGAGGGCAGGACAAGAAGCAATGAATATAACTAATCAAGGAAAGAAGCAACCTAGAACTAAGAAGAAATTTCCTGACAGAACAATTAATCAGTGGAACAACTTGCCTCCAGAAGTTGTGAATGCTCTAACATGGAAGTTTTTAAGAAGAGATTGGACAACCATTTGTCTAAAATGGTGTAGGGTTTCCTGCCTAAGCAAGGGGTTGGACTAGAAGACTTTCAAAGTCCCTTCCAACTCTGCTATTCTAATTATAAAAATCACATGGGTATGATGTCAGAGAAGCTGGGATTTACCAAGGGTTTGTTGTCAAATTCTTTTTACTTCTATAAGCATGCCTCCTCCTGACTCCAGTCACCTCCAACTTCCCTCCTTGGCCATTTTGTTTTATGATGCTGGATTAACAGGACCCCAGAAAAGGTGCACTACAAAACTATACAACTATACTATACAAGAAAACACCAAATATTAGGACCTTGAAGCACTTTATCTAGTGATTCTGGCAATACAACCACTACACAAGGTAGTTCTAATCTCTGTAAGTAAACAAGAAAGGTCCAGGTCTCTCCCTTCCTCTCATAATCTTGACCCTGCAATCCAGTCCACAAGAAAACGCATAAAGACTTGCCTCCTATTCAGAAAATATTATAGGGAACAATTGGCAGATTTCTCCTCATCCTCTTCTTTGTCCTCCTTCCAGGAATTGTCCCACATCAACTTGCTTTTCAATAAACTGTTAGGACAGTACCCCTGACTGGCCTTGCTACAGTTGCAGAGAATAGAGAGAGCACAAATTGTGCTGGCATGCCCTGTGCAATCTCATAGCCTGGAGCACACCATTTTAAGTCAGCTGTCATGAAATGCCCTACATGATTTTCTTAAGACTGAGCGAGATCTCCTGCTTTTCTGTGCCCCTCGAAATCACAGCACAAGTATGGGGAAAGAAACTCCTCTTTTCTTCTTCTTCATCTCTTAAGCTTTTATTTATTTATTTATTTTTGTCAATTGCTGACAAGATAATAGGTATAAGTAAAAACATAGTTATGAATACATGGATACATATAAAAAAATTAAAAATAAAAGAAACAATAGGACAGGGACGGTGGGCACGTTGGGACACTTATGCATGCCCCCTATAGACCTCTTAGGAAAGGGGTGAGGTCAACAGTAGGCAGTCTAAAGTTAAAGTTTTCGGGGTTTGGGGAAGAAACCACAGAGTCAGGTAGAGTATTCCAAACATTGACCACTCTGTTGCTGAAGTTGTATTTCCTGCAATTAAGTTTGGTGCAATTAACTTTGAGTTTTTATCTATTGTTTGTTCTTGTGTTGTTGTGGTTGAAGCTGAAGTATTCACCAACAGGTAGGACATTTCAATGTATGATTTTATATACTATACTTAGATTGGACCGAAGGCGGCGTAGTTCTAGATTTTCTAGGTCTAGAATTTTGAGTCTGGTGGCATAAGGTATTCTGCAATGAGTAGAGGAGCGAAGAACTCTTCTAGTGAAATATTTCTGGACTTTCTCAACTGTGTTAATATCAGATACATAATGTGGGTGGCCAGACTGATGAGCTGTATTCTAGTATTGGTCTAGCAAATGTTTTATATGCTCTAGTTAGGAGTGTGATATTACCAGAGAAAAAGCTACGTAGGATTAGGTTAACAATTCTTAAAGTCTTTTTGGCTATGTAGTTACAGTGGGTTCTAGCACTTAGATCATTAGAGATGAATACTCCAAGCTTAGGCAAGTGTCCATCAAAAATAAGGTTCTAGGTCCAACTGTGCCTCACATAACTGTCAAATGCGTCTAATGAGAGGTTCATCTTCCCTGGCCTTACTGTCATAGTGAACATAGCGAACTTCATTGATACTAATGTCGCATTCCCAATCAATGGAGATTCCACACGGTTTTGTGGCAGGCAGAAAAGGCATCTGGTATGTGAAAGACACTTCCAGCTAAGCCAAAAAAAGGACCACCCGTCTCCAGCGACACTAGCCTTCTGAAAGCTCGTTAGCCGCCTTGCTTCCAGTGCCAATGCCAGCCTCTGACACTTACCAATGCAGAGAGGATGCTGAGCATAAAAAGGCTTCTCAGACACTGCCTCGTGGCACATAAACTGAAGAGGAGGTTAAGCGTTCTCTCCGAGGTGCCACCCGCCCCACGCGAAATGCCTCTCTTCCCTTACACCACCTGCTGCTAACGACTCTCCTCCCGCCTCGCCCCGCCCCGCCCCGTGCCCTGAAGTGACAAAGCAGGCCGTGCTAATGAGGCAAAGGCGGGAAGCCGCCAGCGATTCCCGCACTAGAGGCCTCGTTTATCCCTCTTCTCTGCACCTGTTCTCTGGGATCGTCATCCTTTGCTTCCATGGGGTGGCCCCCGGGGAGCGCCAACTTCCAGAGCGCCCTGCGTTGCCAGCTCACCTCAGGAGCTGCCCGGCTTCGTCTGAGCTTTCCCACCCGCCCCCTGCCCACCCCCTGAGCTCTCAACGGGTCCTCGGTACACGCCCCCCGACCAGCACCGCTCCTCTGCGATCGATTTCGGAGTGGAAGAGCGCGGAGAAAAGGGGAGCGGCCGCAGGAAGACTAGGCGCTCGCTTCTCCAGGCAAGGAGTGGAAGCGCTTGTGCCTTCAGATGCGAAGGTGTCCCTAGTTGCTTTTGGCCTCCTCCGTTTAAGAGAGCTCTGCTCATACTCCTCCTCCTCCTCCCTGTCTTTCTCGTTCCAGGCAGCCTCTCAACCAATGCTCCTGGGAAGATCTGTTGAGATACCAGCCATAACTGCTCACATATTCCTGACCGCGAGTGAATCCTTTTCTCTATCCGCGAAGGAGCAAAATCCCCTTTCCTTCCAGGACAGACATCGCTCCCCTCCACACACATACGCACACACCACGCCTCTCCGCAAGCTAATAGGCGATCGGCAGGTTCCTCGATGCCCCCTCAGATTCCCCACTTCCTGTTGCATGGGTGATTTCCCCGTCTCCGAAGTACCGTCGCTCTTCCCGATTCCTCTCTTTCTCTTTCATACACACACGCCCCCCCACCTTTCCGGGCGCCACGGCTACTCCGCGTGTATGTGTGCGCGCGCGTGTCTGTATGTATGGGGGAGAGAGATGAGGTCATCCTCTTTCCTGGCGTCAGTCAGCTGGGTGGCGGCGGCAGCGGCAGCGGCGGCAGCAGCAGAGCTGAAGCAGAGGGGCGGGCCAGGCGGAGAAAAAGATGTGCCGGTGTAAGGACTGCTCCGCAAGCCGCTTCTGTCCGGGGCTGGGTGGGTGAGCGGGGCTCCCTGCAGGCAGACGGCGCTCCAGCAGCGCCTGCAGGAGCCCGTGGCCCAGCCCCAGCAGCTCTTTGGGAAACCTAAGGAGGAGAGCGAATTGTCCGCTGAGGGAGGGAGGGGGCGGGCGGGCTAAAGGGTGCTCCCGGACTGGGTCCCTTTCGCTGCCGCTGCCGCCGCCGCCGCCGCCGCTTTCCATCCGCATCATGGCCGCGAAGTCGGACGGGGGGCGGCTGAAGATGAAGAAGGGCAGCGAGGTGGCGTTCACGCCACTGCAGAATTCGGAGCATTCCGGTTCGGTGCAGGCGCTGGCCTCGGGCTTTTCCTCCGGCGCGGAGGGCCCCGGCAGCGCCGAGGATGACGAGTCACCTGGCGGCGGCGGCTGCTGCAAGTCCGGCGGCGGGAGTCGAGGGGACGGCGGTGGAAACGGCGGGTGCCGCTGCTGCTGCTGCTGCGGCCGCCGCGGAGGCAGGGCGGCCGGGGACTCGCGGGGCTCAGGCGGGGGCTCGTCGTCGCTGTGCCTGCGGCTAGGCAGGGAGCAGCGCCGCTATTCCTTATGGGACGGACTCTGGATTCTGGCCGCCGTGGCCGTGTATTTCGCCGACGTGGGCACGGACCTCTGGCTGGCGGTCGACTACTATCTTCGAGGCCAGCGTTGGTGGTTTGGGCTCACACTTTTCTTCGTGCTGCTGGGTTCCCTCTCGGTGCAGGTCTTCAGCTTCCGCTGGTTTGTCCACGACTTCAGCAACGAGGATAGCGCCTCGGTGGCTCCTGCCTCCTCCTCCTCGGCCGGACACGGCGAAAGCAAACTGCTGGTGAGCAGCGGCTCGGCCGCGGGGGAGATGGATGCCGGGGCCCGGCCGGCCACGCCACAAAGGCAAGCCTCCAATGCCAGCAAGGGCAACGCAACTAACAGCAGTAACAGCAGCACCACCAATGCGACCAGCACTACCAGTGGAGGAGGGGGAGGTGACGGCTGCAGCGGCATCCGAAGCCCCAAGACCAGATCTGCCTCCTGCGCCTTCTGCATCTGGCTGATGCAGTCTCTCATCCACATCCTGCAGCTTGGCCAGATTTGGAGGTAAGACAGAAGTTCCTCAAACTAGCTTTTACGAAGTCCCTACACCTAGGCTTCAGCGAAGACACACTCGGGAGGGGGGCTTCTGATGGGGAAGAAGTGTTCCAGGTGACTCAAAACTTACTATCTTCTGGCCACCTACAGGATCAAGGCCTAAAATAATTGATGACTTGAGAGATTGGAGTGTGGAGGGAGAGGGTCATGTGGCACAGCAAATCTCACTTTACTGTTATGAGCTCATGCAATAGTGCATAAGTTGCAACCGTGTGTATCAGCCTGTAGTTTTTAATTGACACGTTTGAATGAACTGACTTGCCAAGGCAGCTATTCCCTGTGAATGGTTATGTGTGCAGTCAGATAGAATGCACTATCAATGGAGTCACTTACAGCTGAAACACACAATGGAGAATTGCATTGTGTGCGATGCATCTCCTTGCTTTCTGAGATTGGTTGGTTTCAGTTTTACCTTAGCTTAAAGAGGCATAGATATCACCCCAGTGTCTTAAGAGAAAATGCAAAACTTGATGTTTGTTTTAGGAAGAACACATAGAAAACTGCAACATCTTTACCAGATACCAGCTCATAGTGAAGTAGTGCTCTGAAGCAGAGTTTTAAGATACAGTTGTTATTCCTGAACATTTATGTGTGGTTAAAAGTAACATTGAAAATGATAAAACAAATAGATTAAAGGCAGATGATTTTGAACTCCTGTCTTCTGTAAAAGTGTATACAAAATACTTAGAATAAGGAAGAACTAAAATTTGAAGCATTATAAAGTCTCCAAAACCTGAGTGTATATTGCATCCTAAAAATCCTGCACATGGATAGATTATTAGTTATTAGTTATTTTTATTCTTTACATAGAAACAGTAGTGGGTGTGAGTGTGGGTGTGTTTAGAGCATTATGACCTAAGATAAGTCTCAAATCTTTATTTTGTATTCAGCATGCCTCCTGTTAATATAATTCACATAGCACATTCTGTAAATATTTTATGCTTATTTGATAAGAGTAGGAAACACATTTCTGAACAATTGTTAATGACATTGAAAACCTTAATCCTTCTATATTTTAAAACGGAATAGAATAGGGTTATTTCATCAAATATATTGGTAATTTATAAACCCACATAAAAAACTACATTAAAGATAACAAAAGATTGCTTTAATGTTGTTGATTTAGTTACCAAATATTCAACTAAACTTTCATTCTGGTATATTTAAAATAATATTTCTGAATAACTATAATAGCTAAAATGCTATCATTATATGCTGAATATAATTCTAAATATTCCTATTCTAAAAATAGACCTACCTTTATTTGTATTATTCCTACCTATCTTAATAAAATATATATTTTATTAAGTTGGTCACACCCTTGTATTCACTCACAGGAAGGAAGCATGGCCATTATCCGGGCTGTTGTTGTGTCCTGGCCTTGGGTTGGGGTGGGAACTAGGGAGTCATATAAGGTTTGAATGCATTAAACAGGTCAATGATGTACCAAGTAGGATTGTTAAGTGTATATTATAATATAAGACTAGGGCTTTCAGACAAAATTGTGTGAAAAAGGAAGCACTTAAACTAAGATACAATATCTATGCTATATTAAAAAATTAGAAGATAGAATTATTGGTTTTATATTAAGGTAAGAAATACGTTATCTGGGTCAAATTTTGAGGCCTGCCAGCACTATTTATTTTTATTATAAGTAAGGATTTCATTATTTCTTACTCTTCAGCCAGAAATATTAACAGGCACTCAGTGAATATTTAATGTGTGGAAAATGAGAAGAATTTTGTATGTGCAGGAATTATGTTAATTGTAAAATAACAATTTTCCCCCCACAGAGATGGTTATAAATGATTGTGTTGGTAAAAATGGCAAGCATCATAACTGTTGTGTGATGAAACAAAATTGTAATGTGTGACTAAGTTTCAAAAAGCATATATACATTGTTATAGACAAGTATTCTTATTAAGACAATTTATACTGGAGAAAATGATGGACAGTCAGTTATATGGAAAATTTAATCTTGCTGATAATTCTTTTGCAAATATAATTTCAGTAAAATTGAACTTTTAAAAAATTTACTTCCAAGTAACTTTGCAGTGTTATAGCTTTAATTTAGGAAATAATTTATTATTGCAGTACAAATGTTTAAATTTTGATGGTGAAATTCTGTCTGTCTATCTGTTTGTCTGTCCGTCCATCCATCCATCCATCCATCCATCCATCCATCCATTTATCATCTATCTATCATCTAATATCTTTCTATCTGTCACTAAAATGGAATTGGGATTATGTGTTCTTTAAGAGCTCTTTAAGATGAATTTTCCACAAGGCTTGTTGGCTTTAGTAATAGGATGAAAAAATAAGTGGAAACACTAAAACAAATTGGGGAAGGGTGAACATTAATAGGAATAGCAAATGAAAACTACAATTTCTCTGAAGTGTTTTCACTCAACTGTCCCATTTATTAACATTTCTTTTTGAGTTTAGAAGTTGGTAAGAAAATGGAAAAAAGTGCCCAATCACTACCAAGGTAGAAAATCTACAAGAATACTCTGTTATAATCGGTAAGTCATCAAGCGAAAGCAGGAAATACTTTACACAGGAAAATCACCAGAAGAATAACTATCTAGTAATCTAGTCATCTCTGCAGAAGCCACCTTGCAACTCTTACAACTAAAAACACAGGATGAAAGGAATGAAAGGGGAAATAAGGCTACATCACATATTTCTTCTTCCTCTTTTCTTCCATTGAAAATTACAATTTGGGAGAACTTTATAAACTTCCCACATAAAATATGTAATTGGTTTTAATTTTGTTAGTTTTTAAGTCATTTGATTATTTTTTCTTGAATCAGCTACATTCATTTTTCTTAAATAAAAATGCCATTGCTGAAAATATTTAAATAAATGTTTAAATAATAAATACATTATTATGGTTGATTGCACAACCAGACAGAAGTTGAGACTGGATTTAACATTTTTATCCACCTTTGCAGTCCTTATCAAAGACCTGGGATAAGCAAATGTTATTTAATGATGTTAAAATATCATTACAAGATGTAAGCTATTCAAGTAAAGCTGCCTTTTACAATTGAGTGGAAATTAATTTTGCTGATACTTATGGTGTCCAGGTGGTGCTCCAGATATTTTGGGACTGCACACAAGGCACCTTTTACTACTGGTATTATCTTTGCTTTCTTCATCCATAGTCATTCTACTTCTATTTACAGGTCTTATTAATGAATAATATCTGTAAATAATGATAATAATTTATTGTCATTATTTTTTCAATTCATTGTCATTATTATTTCAATTATTTCAATTACAATATAATACTGTATCAAGCATTATATTATTCACAATTACATTTATAAACTTCTGATGTGAGAAGAAAAGTATTTTTACAGAAACCAGCCAACTTACAGCATGAATTATAGTTATAGGAAAAGAATTCAACCAGAGTCGAAAGATCTTGTATTGTGTGAGCAGTACTTTCTTACAGCATTCCAGTTTGTGTGTTTTAGAAAGAATACAAGGATGAACATTTTTGCCATATATAATATAGCTATGTGGTTAATATTTATGCATATGAAGATAGTGAGTATAACAGAATAACTTCTGGAGGCAAGTTGTTCCATTGATTAATTATTCTGCTTCTTGTCCTGCTTTCAGGTGCTTTGGAAAATAGGTTGAGCCATCTTCTCAGCCTATTAGATGTTTGAACACTGCTATATTTGAACACTGTCACCCCTAGTCCTTTTCTTCATTAATCTAGACATACACAATTCCTGCAAACTTTCTTCATATGTTTTAGCCTACAGTTCTCTAATCATCTTTGTTGATGTTTTCTGCACTCTTTCTAGAGTTTCAACATCTTTTTTATACTGTGGCAATCAAACCTGGATGTTTGTCAAAGTCACTTGGAATTTGATTATCTCCTATTATCCAATATATATTCTTAAAATGATTCCATGTAAAAATAAAATAAATTAATTAAAAATTTAAAAATAAAATATTTTCAAGATAATTAAACAATTCAATAAAATTTTAAATAAAATAATATTATAAAATATAGCAAAATTAAAATAAAAACATTAAATGCCTGAGAATCTTCTTTTAAAATGGGTTTCAGTTCATATTAAAAAGAGAATAAATAAGCACTTCTGGGAAATTCTAAGGGGAACTTAACTTTAGAAGTTCTATCTTAGTTTATCAACTTATTCCTAATGATAATGGGATCCAAACAACTGCCTCTGACTCAGACCTCTGGATATTTCTGAATTACTAGAATGTCTAGTTCAAAGAAATAAACCACTAATGTTGCTTGGGGTTTAGAAGTCAGTCATTAATTCCAAGTATTTGTAACACTTTTTTATATTTCCAAATGGCATATTCACTCACACTATGCATCCTAGAATCTTTATAAAATAATTGCTTCCTTTGGCATCTTTGCTTTTTAAAAAAGCCTTTATATGTTTGTAAATTAATTGGAAGCAGCATAATTTTCATAATGGAAATAATTTTTGGACAATTATTAATTTAGACATTTAGTAATGTCTAAATTAACTGTAAAGACAAGTCCATGTTCCAATCTAGTAGGATCTCATTGTAGTTTGGTTGGTATTCCTGGGCAAGGTTAAAATCAGAGGGGCTGAATTCAGGTCGTAATTTGTGAGCATTCTAGTTGTAGTATTGCTCTACCTTAAGATAGACAAGTTGCCTCACCTAAACCCCTTTCGCCCCAGCATCTAAGTTTGTCTGAATTCTAATTTGTCTGAGTTCTCCTGGTTATTTCTGCTGCTATATCATAAAATCTTCCTTCCTGTTGGGATTTTTGTCTTTTGTTTCTTTTCATTTCCATGTTCCTGTTCCTTTCCACCCCGATTTTCTCCATTCTCTCAAAACATGAATTGCAATTACTGTAGCTTCAGGGGTGCAAGGATGTCTAAGAATGCTTAATGGGTGAAATATTGCTATATCAGCATTTCTGATAACAAAGAAGGAAGGGGGGAATTTAGAAAGTTTCCTTTTCTGCAGGGAAGGGCTTTATGTAATTGTTACTCTATTTCTCTCTTGATTCAAATGATTCATGCTTTCCAATAATTTATCCCAGGTCTGTTTTATAATAATTCTTTGAGGAGATTGCATTTGCCGTACATTACTAAACAAAGTGTGATTTAAACTGAGGGTGGTCTAACTTCCTGGTGAAAATGGTTTCTGATCACTGAAACAGTACCTTAGCTGATTGACACAGACAATACATGTTGGGAGAAGACCAAAATGAAAAAGCAAGACAGTGACTGCAATTCAGCCAGCAAATATCATTTCTTCAGTGATGATTTCTGGCATCTATGTCATCATCCAACCATTATGTCAATATATCAGTAATGAAGATAAACTATATCACCATCATGAAGATTGGATGATACCATACTGTGCTATAAATTATTAGTGAGAAATAACCAAAGGGTTAATTATCTAGTATAATTTTGGCAAGTTTGGCAGCAACAAATTATATTATTAAGTCACTTCAAAGTTATATGAGAAAAAGTAGCAGAAGTTTCAATTTATACCAACACACAATGATTATTTAGTTTTAAAATTGTTGTGCATGATTTCATGCAGCATAACAGCAACTGCAGTATAAATCTACAATGCTGTAAGTTGCCCAAATCAAATCACAGGAATTTTATTAAGTTTTCTATTGCTCCTGTATATGATGCTTCATCTTACTAAGTTCTTCAAGTTCATATATTAAATATAAACTTTAATATAGATTTTAGTAATTGGTATATTGTAGTATAAATTATATTTCAGGAGTTTACTAGTTTACTGCACTGCAGGATATACCCTGAATAATATTAATCACTGGACTAACTAGATTATTGAAACACATGGTATATCTTGAAGTATGTCATACTTAAGGATATTGGCTCAATTGTGGTAAGCCAATATACATTGCATGGATATTTTGACTTCCACTTTACAGCAATAATTTATATCCTTCTGCCTGGGTAAAATGGAAGGGGAAATTAAAGTCACAATGACTAATGAATTAATATTAGTAAATATTGGAGTGCTATAAGATGTTCAACCACCTTGTATTCATCTTTAGATCCAGTTTGGGGTACTGGTAAAGGTGCTGACCTAGAAACCAGGAGAGCCTTTCTTAAGTTGACTTTAGGCCACTTACTATCTCAGTCCAAACCAACTCACAGGGAAAAGATGAGGCAGGAGTATTAGTTATGTTCAGTGCCTTGAGCTGGCCAAAATATTTTTTTAAATGCAGGATAGTAATAATATAATAACTCATTTTTAACAAAGCAATTTAATTGTAGAGAAAACACAAACCAATCTCTTTGCCTCAGAACAACACTAATTTTACAAGCATGAATATTTAATGGTTCTATATTCTGGTCTTTCTAGATGCTGATTTGGGGACTTGGTTCTTTGGATGATGACAAAAGAAGTTATTTATTTATTTATTTGATTTGTCAATCGCTTACAAAATAATAGGTATAAGTATAAACAGGAGTAAGAATACAGAAAATAGGTATGCTTAAATGGGGACAATAGGAAAGGGATGGGAGGCACGATGGTGCACTTATGCACGCCCCTTACAGACCTCTTAGGAATGGGGTGAGGTCAATAGTGGATAGTTCAAGGTTAAAGGAGTGGGGTTTTGAGGATGTAACTACGGTGTCAGGTAGTGCATTCCAGGCATTGACCACTCTGTTCTGAAGTCATACTTTCTGCAATCAAGTTTGGAGCTGTTAACATTCAGCTTGTATCTGTTGTGTGCTTTTGTATTGTTGTGGTTGAAGCTGAAGTAGTCTTTGACTGGTAGGACATTGTAGCAGGTAATTTTGTGTATGACGCCTAAGTCCAACTGTAGGCGGCATAGTTCAAGATTATTAAAAGATTATTATTAAAAGAATGTTACCTTCCTTTTCCTCTGACTAAATCTGTTCTTCTATATTAAACTTTGGTCTAATGCATTTTGCTGAAAGAGGAAAATAACACTTTAAAATCCATCTGTGAAGCACAGATGTTTGCAGAGAGATTGGCAACACAGCACCTCCTGCAGGCTGTTATTTTGAAAGTGGAGCTCAGCTGAGGAGAAAGGAACTGAAAGGAAAGTTGATTATATTGTAAACCTTGTCCTACTTCACTTTAGCCAAGTTTTATTTTCAGAATAGCAGTTTGTAGTAAGCCAATTGATTTTGGCAGCTGGGACTACCTTATCCCTAAAACAGGTCCTAGTAGTATAATTTTTTTTGAGGAAGAAGAAATCAGGGGAAAAAAAGTAGCAGGGATTTGAGGAGTCATGTTTGTTGTGGTGCATAACAACAGGATCTTGAAAGCTTGTCAGTTTGTCTCTGCTACAGGCCCAAGTAATCTTTTCTCAACTTCTGCCCTGACTCTTAATGGTTCATTCATCCTTTCCCATTCCCAAGGCCACATTTTTGTATTTTATCAGAAGTAGCCATAGAATATTATTACACTCACATATTTCCACCATTTGTTTTAGGGAAAAAGATCACCCTATTTGACGAAGTATTCAGTTGTGTCTATAAATGCACAAGGACTCATGGATTATGGTAAATGTCGGAATTTATCTAAGAAAGCATACGTATACAACTAATACACTGTCTGACTAAGAAACATATAGCCTTCCCTATATGTTCAGTGTGATAGAAAGCCAATTTGTTCTAGTGGTTAAGGCACTAGGGTGGAAACCAGGAAGCTCTAAATTCTAATTCCACCTTAGACATGAAACCCATCTTCAATTATTTTGGGCCAGACACTTTCTCAGACCACAAATTTGGGCTCAATTGATGAACCAGTTGGTCAATTCCTGTAACAATCAATGGGAGAAAAAGAGGATTCTGCACTTATGGAAAAATCCATCCTTTTTCTCTTGAGTACTGTAAATTATTATACCAAAACACATGTATCATATACATGTTAATGGTGCTTAAAATAAAAATAATTTTGTAAAAAGAAAAGACTAACATAACAAAGGTCAATGACATTCCATAGTCAATAAAAAGGTCTTCATACATACCATGATATAATTGCCAAATTATATCAAATTGCCTACTTGCATTATAAAATTATCAAGAATGTAATTCATATTGTGTAAAGGTTGAACGTGTGTCAAGCACAGTTAGTACTTTAGTACTAGTTTTCAAAAACACAGTAGAACTGAAGGAATTTGGGAATTATAAAAGCATTAAGTTTAATGAACCATATAATGAAGTTGTGAGAAGGTATAACATCTTAGAAAACTGGTAAGCAGTAAAAAATAGGTCTTTTTTGTATGGCAAAAAAAACCAAATTGTGCATAACTTTCCACAAATAAAAGATCTGGAAAATAGAAATAGGTGTGGGGGATTTTGGGGGCGGGGGGTGATCACTGAAACAGTGAATTCCCAAGGATTTTTAAAAGACATTTTGCAATGAAACCACCATAAATGAATGAATAAATTAATCTTTAATGATAAAATCTATATTAACCGTAGAAGAATACTTCATCTACTTTTCTTGAATCTGTTCTTTTAATAATAGACTGACAAATACTAGACATAAAAGACCAGATTCACGTTGTTTTCAGTATGCTTGCAGTCATTACTCAACAAGCATATTTCTTGAAAGTTACTGTAGATAGATTCTGGGACTGTTGAATTTCTGGTTAAATAAAATTTAGAATAATAAAAATTAGGTCAATATAAATTAGAAACGTATTCATTGAGTATATCACTACAGGTTGATTCTTTGCCTACAGAATCATTACTGTATGAAGAGTTTTATTTTATCTATGCAAAATTAACAATTTTATCAAGGATGTATCTATGATGTCACTATGATAACTACATCTTTTAAATCTTTGCTGGACAATCCTGAATACATTTTTGCCTTAAGGGTAGGTTTTATTTGGTATTAATTAGAATAACATCATAATTTATTTTATTAGCTGATTTTACATTCGACAACTTTAAAAACTTAATTTTGATGGGTAATTTTATATTTTTATGCTTGTATTTTGAACCATTGTGACTTCTGTCCTTTTTGACTAGGAATACTGAGGTACAGTTATTAGAAAGTACATGGGCTTAGCTGAGCCTGCTATATAGTAAATGCTAAATATGTAACTACTGTAATAGCAATAATTATTTAGTCTTAATTTAATGTTTAAGAGATTGATTGATATGATATTTCAAATACCAATAGGAAAACCTTTATATAAGGGACTTTCTTTTTCACCATGCAAGGTCTTCTTATGCAGATATCATTCTTAGCAAATATTTTAGTGGTGAAGTAAAGTTACTGAGATTATTTCTTGACATTTCTCTCAGTATTAAATTGGAGACCAGACTATGATCATGTGACTTTTCCAAAAAAATATTCTGTGCTACTCTAGGAATATTTTTATGTCACCATGGGATATTCAGAGTTTAGGGCAGAAACGTTTTCTATACAATCTTCTTTTTTATATTAAGCAATATTTCCATCTCATAATGTATTAACCACAGGAACAGTCAGCATTTGCTTTTGTCTTTATCCTTCTCAATTCTAAGTTGAGTAATATGACCACAAGAATACAGCCATAATTTGTAGCTTTTTACGGTAGGCCAACTGTGAACCTACTCTAATTCAGAAATGACATATGTTCCTGATGCACCATACATATCAATAATATACAGGTGAAACTCGAAAAATTAAAATATCGTGCAGAAGTTCGTTTATTTCAGTTATGCAACTTAAAAGGTGAAACGAATATATGAGATAGACTCATTACATGCAAAGCAAGATAGTTCAAGCTGTGATTTGTCATAATTGTGATGATTATGGCTTACAGCTCATGAAAACCCCAAATCCACAATCTCAGAAAATTAGAATATTACATGCAATCAATAAAACAAGGATTGTACATAGAACAATATCGGACCTCTGAAAAGTATAAGCATGCATAGGTACTCAGTACTTGGTTTGGGCCCCTTTTGCAGCAATTACTGCCTCAATGCGGCGTGGCATGGAAGCTATCAGCCTGTGGCACTGCTGAGGTGTTATGGAAGACCAGGATGCCTCAATAGCGGCCTTCAGCTCTTCTGCATTGTTCGGTCTCGTGTCTCTCATCTTTCTTTTGGCAATGCCCCATAGATTCTCTATGGGGTTCAGGTCAGATGAGTTTGCTGGCCAATCAAGCACAGTAATCCCATGATCATTGAACCAGGTTTTGGTGCTTTTGGCAGTGTGGGCAGATGCCAAGTCCTGCTAGAAAATGAAGTCAGTATCCCCATAAAGCTCATCTGCAGAAGGAAGCATGAAGTGCTCCAATACCTCCTGGTAGATGGCTGCGTTGATCCTAAGTTAATGAAGCACAGTGAACTGACACCAGCAGATGACATGACTCCCCAAATCAACACAGACTGTGGAAACTTCACACTGGACTTCAAGCATCTTGCAGTGTGTGCCTCTCCATTCTTCCTCCAGACTCGGGGTCCTTGGTTTCCAAATGAGATGCAAAAGTTGCTCTCATCAGAAAAGAGGACTTTGGACCACTGAGCAACAGATTAGGCCTGTTTTTCTTTAGCCCAGGTAAGATGCTTCTGACATTGTTTGTTGTTCAGGAGCAGCTTGACAAGCGGAATATGACATTTGAAGCCCATGTCCAGTATCCGTTTGTGAGTGATACATATATTAGTTTTACCTTTTAAGTTGCATTACTGAAATAAATGAACTTTTGCACGATATTTTAATTTTTCGAGTTTCACCTGTATATTGACACTGCTATAATGAAGTATTACAATTTATTACCTGGTAAAAGAAAAATGTTTGTATTCAAAAAACAAGAAATGGAAAAGAGCATGTAAAGAAACTTTTGTCTCTGTTAAATTTTATTTTGCTATTGTCATCCCATTGCTGTGAGTAGTTAATATTCTGAATGATCTCCTAGAGCAGAGTTGCCAAACTCCCAGCCCATGGGCTGGATGGGTCATGTGTTGGCCACACTGATACCCATTTAGCAAAGAGCTGTGCAGTGCTTTAATTTTGATTTGGAAGAGAAGCTTCTGGAACACGCAGAGATGTGAACACAACACTTTAACTTCTATGACTTATTAAATGGCCTACATTTGTTTCAGGATTATTCAACTGCTAAAATACTTCAAATTAAACCAAATCCTTTAAATCAAATCTGAAACACTTCACAGCCCTATTAGTCCAATTTTATTAGACCAATGTTTGTCATTGGAAAATTCTATAATCCTTCTTTCCATCTTTTCTTCCAAGTCATTAATAAAAATGTTGAAAAATATATGATTAGCACTAAATCTTGATACACCTCACTTGAGTTCTCGCTCCAGCTGGTGAGGAACTACTGATAAACCACTGATAAACCACTGCATAAACGCACAATCGTGCCTACCATCCCTGTCCTATCGTGCCCAATTATTAGTTCATATTTCTTGTATTTAAACTTATGTTTATTCTTGTTTCTGTTATATTGTAAGCTTTTGTCAAATTAAATAAATAAATAAATAAAAAATAAAGATTCTTTGAATATTATTTTCAAATCAACTATGTATCTACTGTGTTGTCATGGTTTGTAATCCATATTTAACATAGAATGCTATGGAATACTTTCACAAATATTTTGCTGGTATTATTAATATTGAAGTTTAATATATACTAAGCCTATTTGGACGTGTACTACTTCTTGGGTTTTTATGTTTCCATGAGATATTAGTTTCAACATTATAAAAACTTCTGCTGAATTTGGGAAGTGAAATCCTAGCATTCCAGGCAGCTTCAAAGATGGATTTCAGAAATTGAATGTGGGCTACTCAAAGCCCAATGTAATTAGATATAATTATTTCATCTTTAAAAAAACAGTCATAGTAGTTGTTAGGATAGATCAATGTGAATTTTAGTTTTGAAAGTGGGCTTTTTTTTTCAGAACAAAATAATTTATATCTGTCAGAGTATTGTGCCATTCCATCTTTGTGGCAAATGAAGTGTTGCTATGTTATGTGAAAAAGCAACTTAACAGAATATATGTGGGTCACATCTAATGTGATAGCAAAATCATTTACATAATTTTAATATCACATTGTAAAATTTCAAGAGAAAATATTTTTGCAGTAAAAGATTCAGAATTTTTTTAAAGATGTATTACAAAGTAATCCACAAAGCAATTCTTTGTATAAGATGCTCTCAATCTTCCATAAAAAGGATAACCATATTGATAGATCAGTGGAGCTTAGTAAATCAATAAACATTGATGCAGAGTATCATATGAGTTTTCTATAAGTAATTACTAGTTAAATATATGTACTGTCAGAAATATTATGAATGATTAACTATACCTTTGTCTTGAGCATCTGAACCTGAAGAACAACACAGCAGAAATCTGTGAAAAGAAATCAATTAATATGACTAGGACAAAAACAGACAATAAAAATAACCTGATGACTAAAGTTTATAAACATTTTTAGAATATCATTATATGACTAGTACATAGATACCAAGGCTTCGTATATTTATATAAATAGTAGCTCTACCATTCTTCACCCATTTAAGGTATTTGTTTTCTAAGTTCATTCAGTTGTACATTTATTTATTAATTGATTTTCATTTATTTATCCCACCTTTATTATTTTTATAAATAAATCAATGTGGCAAACATACTTAATACTCCTTTTTCTATTTTCTCCACAACCGGAAGCCTATGAAATGGGTTGAAAGAGAGAGATTGACTCAAAATCGGCTGGCTTTCAGGCCTAAAGTGGGACCCAGAAATCACATTCTCCTGGTTTCTAGTCTGATGCCTTAATTAGTAGATGAAACTGGCTCTTAGAAAACATTAATTTAAAAAAATCATCTAACACTAGTAATATGAGGATGAAATGGAAATTCTGCTTCATTTTTGCTGTGCTTCAGCTACTCTTTAAAAAATATTGGCCTTCTATTAAAAAAGCAATATATCAAATTAAATACATTCTTATAAATTTAAAACCACCCTGATATTTATATAGGCTTATATCAGAAGTAATCAGGTAGCATGAATATCAGTGTGCTGGGAACACATTTATGTCCAACAAGTCACATTCTATTTTAATTATTTTTCTCTTAATTGTTAATGCAAAAGATGAAATGGGAAGGTGACTTCCTGCAAAGTAAGGCTCCAGACTATAGCATGCCTCTTTTTTTAAAGAAGAGTCAAACTCGTGACAGCACGTCATCACATGATGTATTGCACCTTTTCCCCCCTTGCTAAACCAGGGGTGTCATGACGATTGTGCAGTTATGTACGCCCCTTACAGACCTCTTAGGAATGGGGTGAGGCCAGTAGTGGATAGTTTAAGGGTAAAGGAGTGGAGTTTAAGGATGTAACAACAGAGTCAGGTAGTGCATTCCAGGCATTGTCCACTCTGTTGCTGAAGTCATACTTTCTGCAATCAAGTTTGGAGCGGTTTACATTGAGTTTGTATCTGTTGTGTGCTCTTCTATTGTTGTGGTTGAAGCTGAAGTATTTATTGACTGGTAGGGCATTGTAGCAGATAGTTTTGTGTACTACACTTAAGTCCAACCATAGGTGGCATATTTCTAGGTTGTCCAAGCCCCAAATTTCAAGCCTGGTATGGTATAGGGTATTCTGTTGTGAGTACTCTTCTTGTGAAATACTTCTGGACTTGGTCAATTGTATTAATGTGTGATATACAGTGCGGATTCCAGACAGATGAACTGTGTTTGAATATTGGTCTAGCAAAGGTTTTGTATGTCCTAGTTAGCAATTCAGTATTAATGGAGGAGAAGCTTCGTAAGATTAGATGTATAACTCTTAATGCCTTTTTGGCAATGCTATTGCAGTGAGCTCTGGCGCTTAGGTCATTTGATATGAGTACTCCAAGGTTCTTGACAGAGTGAGGATCGTCAACTATATAAACTATGTGAAAGAGTCAAACTTATCTGAAATAGTATAGGTTCTCCTGCTTCAGCAGAGGGTGGGACTAGAAGATCTCCAAGGTCCCTTCCAATTCATTCTATTCTATTCTAATCTTTCTCACATAGGCCAATTCTTAGAAAATAAAAATAGTATATTCTGCAAAACATTGATTACAGTATGCCAACCTGCTGGAAGGTAAGGAGGGCAGTAATGTAGGGTGGTATAGGGCATTTTCAGAGACGAGGGGAAATAGGATGCATTCTTACTATTTTCTCACTAATCAGAATAGAGCTAGAAAGGATCTGGGAAGTGGTTTAATGAGCCCTGTAATTATTTTTACTTTATTATTATTGTTATTATTATTAGAATTTTGGCATTCCTCTTAAACTTAATTAATTTAGCATACTAAAATTACATTAAAGAGATAGTTTTGTACTCAGCATATTAAGTTGGGGGGAGGGGAAATCCTATTGTAAACAAAGCAATTAGCAGAGATTTACCAGAGTGAAGCAAAATTCAGTAGAAGATAATTAATGAGGCTGATACAACTCAATAATAACTACTTAGAACTCCAAACAATAGTGTGTGAATGTGTGTGTCAGTAGGACATATTATAATTACTGTCAGCAACCATTTGCTCTGGGATAATTAGAAACGTGATAACTGATTATACTGATTACTAAATTAAGGACTATACTATGATTTTTAAATATAACATATCCTTTTCTTATCTGTTTAGTTATACAACAGATACATTGATAAACACATCTATATGCTACTAAAACTCTTATTTTTCTTTTTCTTCAGAATCCTGATAACTTAATTTAGACGTAAATGTAAACATACACCAGAAAAAGCTATTTCTTATCTATTTAGTGAGGTATTAAACAACCTATGACTTATCCTATCATAGTTTCAAAGATATTTCCTTACTAAATTCCTCAATGCTTCCAACAATGGTAGAGATTCAAATTCAGAGATGCATCTGCCTTCAGAGTTAAACTATATAAAAGAATCAAACATCAGGAGGTGATCAAGTTGACCTCAGGAAATATTTTTAATATTTTGTATTATGTCATAAACTGCTTTAAGATAATATTTGTATCACAAAATGTTTTATAATGTTTGCCAATTTTCAGTTCCACGGAAGTCATAGGTCCTAGATTTTGGACACAATTTGTAAGTTAGCCCATTTGAGGTACCTTGGTTCAAAAAAGTTTGCCTTATAGAGCACTGTTTTACCTACTGTTTTACCCACTGTTTAAAGTTTACAGGAATCACAGTTTTAGTAGTATATGTTTCTATGGTATGTTTATTTTCAAAATATACATTGTATAACTTATTAGATAAGAAAAGGACATGTCATACATAAACATAGAATAGCCCTTAATTCAGTGATCAGTATAATCAGTTATCATATATTTCTAATTAATCTAGAGCAAATGGTTGCTGACAGTAATTATAATCTGTCATTAGTCTGCATCTGATGCAGATTCTTGACTTGTTCAAGCTGGACTAGGTGCAGATTAAGGACTAAGAATTTGTCTGAACCATGACATGAACTTATTAGGTATATATAGGGGTAAGTCACCTTCATTCAATTTTCCACTTATGAGAACAATCAAGCAACATATTTATTACCATACCAAACCCAACTGCAGAATACATTATTTTTTAAAAGTTACGTGTTGGTTGAGAAGTCTTTCTGTCATTAAAAAAAATAATTTAAAAGCTTAGAATCCTTATAGTAGTATCAAGTTCTTTGAAAACAAAAGCTGTTTTGCTGGTGCTTCCAGAGAAAATCCTGTATCCAGAGTTGATACAGGAAACCTCAGAAATATGTACTTGAATGCTTACAATATACTAATTTAAAAAAAAAATTCTAAGCATTTTTCTAAGCAATTTTTAAAAATTGTTTAAAGTTGCTGGTACCAATACAATCAAAGCAAATTCAGACTTTCTACATTTTTATTTTATTTTACAGAACTAAGTCATAAAATACAAAATCAGGGATCTTAAAGTTCAAATTATAGAATTTAAATTTACAGTAAATATCAGACCTCAAACTTGGGCCTGAAAAAAAGTCATACAATAACCTGATTAGTTGTTGTACTGCAAAGACATCACAGCTTTTTAATATCTGTTTATTTTATTTATTTATTTGATTTGACAATCGCTTACAAGATAATAGGTATAAGTATAAACATGAGTAAGAATACAGGAAATAGGTACGAATAAATGGGGACAATAGGACAGGTACAGTAGGCACGATGGTGCACTTATGCACGCCCCTTACAGACCTCTTAGGAATGGGGTGTGGTCAATAGTGGATAGTTTGAGGTTAAAGGAGCAGCGGTTAGAAGATGTAACAACAGAGTCAGGTAGTGCATTCCAGGCATTGACCACTCTGTTGCTGAAGTCGTACTTTCTGCAATCAAGTTTGAAGCAGTTTACATTGAGTTTGTATCTGTTGTGTGCTCTTGTATTGTTGTAGTTGAAGCTGAAGTAGTCATTGACTGGTAGGACATTGTAGCAGATAATTTTCTGTGCTACGCTTAAGTCTAACCATAGGCAGTGTAATTCAAGGTTGTCCAAGCCTAAAATCTCAAGCCTGGTGATATATTTGGAGTGTAGTTCTGGACTCGCTCGATTGTATAAATGTCTGATATGCAGTGTCGATTCCAGACTGATGGGCTGTATTTGAGTATTGGTCTGGCAAAAGTTTTGTATGCTCTAGTTAGCAATTCGATACTTCCGGATGAGAAGTTTCGTAAGATTAGATTTACAACTCTTAATGACTTTTTGGCAAGGCTGTTACAGTGAGGTCATTTGATATGAGAACTCCCAGGTCCTTGACAGAGTAAGGATCATCAACGAGGTCATATCCACCTAGTTTGTAGTTGGTGTACTGATTTTTTTTACCAATGTAAAAAAAGTGTACTGATTTTTTTTTAACCAATGTAGGACAGAGCATTTGTTGGTCAAGATTTGGAGTTGTCAGATGTTTGACCATTCTGACACATAATCAAGGTTGCTTTGAAGGATAGTAGCGTTGTCGGTAATGTTGAATAGTTTTACATCATCCGCAAAGAGGACACAGTTGCTTATAAGGTGATCACAAAGGTCATTTATATAGAGTATAAAGAGTGTGGGTCCTAGAATGCTGCCTTGGGGGACACCGCTGTTAATTGGAGCAGAGTTTGATATAGCACTCCCTATTTTTAGTATTTGTTGTCTGTTTAACAGGAACGCAGAAATCCACTTATGAAGGGATCCGGAAATGCCGTAAGAGTTTAGTTTTAACAGTAGTTTGTCATGGACCACTGAATCAAAGGCTTTGCAGAAGTCTATGTAAATTGCGTCTATAGCTTTACCCTGGTCAAGTAGAGTAATCCATATATTTTTGCAGTGTAGGAGTTGAAGATTGCAGAACTATTTTTTCCTGAAACCAAATTGTTTTTTGGAGAGTAGGTTGTTTGACTTGAAGTGGAGCATGATGAATTGGTTAATGATTGATTCCATGACATCTATCGCTTTACCCTGGTCAAGTAGAGTAATCCATGTTTTTGCAGTGTAGGAGTTGAAGATTGCAGGGCAATTTTTTCCTGAAACCAAATTGTTTTTTGGAGAGTAGGTTGTTTGACTCTAAGTGGAGAGTGATGAACTTGTTAATGATTGATTCCATGACTTCGCATGTGACACAACACAGTGAGATTGGTCTGTAGTTTTCAACCAGTTTGGGGTCACCTTTTTTGAAGATAGGGATGACCGTAGCTAAGGACCATAGTTTGGTAAGGAGCTGGTTCTGAATGATATTTCATATATAATGCTTAGGGGTTCCGCTATGGCAGAGGAGAGCTTTTTTAAGAAGTATGCACATAATCCATCAGGGCCAATAGATAGGGATGGTTTTAGGTTATGTAGTGCTCTTTCTACATTATCTTCTATAAAGTCAATATGTAGTAGGTGATTACAGTTAGTTGTGGTACGACTAGGAAATGTGGGGCATGAACCATTGCTGTTTACAAAGACTGAACTGAAGAATGTGATAAAGAGATTGGCCTTAACAGCTTCATCATTGCAGTCTTTCCCATTTGGTCCTTTTAGGGGTGGGATGGTTCTTGAGTCTTTAAGTGTGGTGTTAACAAAAATTGTAGAAGGCGCGGGTGAATTTTGTACGTAGGAGGTTTTCCTTTTGCTTGCATTGGTAATTTGTACATTCTGCCTTTATCTGTCGGCATAGGGTGTATTGGTTTTTAAAGTTTGCTACATAGCTAGTTTTGTTTTTATGCCATAGTGATCTTTTTTTTAATTGAAGTTTCTTTATTGTTATGGGTAATTTGTTTTTTTTAATTTTGGGGATTACTAATGGTACATATAATTTAATGACCCTTTCAAGTTCAAACAAGAATGCATTATAATGGTCTTCTGTAGTATTACAGCTAGAGAACAGAATGTGCCAATTAAGAGATGATCGGTCAGCATATAGTTCATAGTTGGCTTTTTTAAAGTTGTATTTTGGGGATCCATTATGATCCTCTTTGTGAGGGCGTAAATTGAGACAAAAGTTGATCATACTGTGGTCACTGTTTGAAAAGGACTCTTGTATTTATAGGCCATATATTGAGTTTGAGCTGTTGCAGAAGATAAGATCGAGGCAGTTATTGAGTCTAGTGTTATTAGTTACTAATTGATCCAGTCTCAGTGTAGTAACAGCATTGTACAGGGTTGCATGTATGGGTTCAGATGTACATTCATTTAGGGTCCAATTAATAAGAGGTAGATTGAGGTCACCAAGGAAAATAAGAGGGTGAGGGCAAGAGGCAGCCCACATTAGCAATGAAATTAGCTTGTTTGCACGAACTATGTCATAATCAAGGGCTCTGTAGCATAGTAAGAAGCAAAATGTGGTATTTAAGGACAGTTCACAGATGATGGTCTCTGGAAGAGCAAGTTCCCTGTGTACTTTGAATCTTTTTTAGATTTAGGGATTTTTTTGTAGAAGATAGCAACTCCACGTCCTCTACGGATTTCGCGATCTGACCGATAAATGTGATATTCGCTGTATGTGGTAATGGAGTCTGGAAAAGATGCATTTAACCATGTCTCACAGACAAATATAATGTTGAATGTGGTCGTGTCTAATAAGATGAGGAATTAATGCATTTTGTTTGTGAGGCTTCTTGTGTTGAGTAGTTTGCATTTTAGATATGTAGTAGTGGGTCTGGAGGTAGTAAGGGGCATGCATGCCTATTGTTGGATGTTGGGGTGATGGTTATTGGGATGTACGTTGAAGGTCTTGCTTTTGATACATTCTTTGCGGTAATCAATGTATAGGTTAGTATTTCCTTGTTCATGGAGTCTTTTGAGCTCAGAGCATAGTTCACGGGATCGTACGAGTTGCTGTAAGGTTAGGTGAGGGTGAGAATGGAGGTTCTTATGGTTGGTGTTGCTTTTGGCAAATTATCCACAAGTTAAACTCTAGGCTTCTTTCCCATACTTTTCTGAATATATGCATACTTGGTGAGTCACTAGATAGCTGTTAAAATACATTCACATAATGACTCATTCTAAGAAATATTCAGTTCAAAGAATATGTACATTCATAACCAGCATACCACAAAATCACCACAAGCATTTCTTATTCAGTTATGCAGACAATATTAAGCAACCAAGAGCGCATATCATATACCTTTCTTGTCTCCTATTTGATGTGGAAACATTTGCTAAGTATGCCATTTAATTTTAGCAGATTAGCAAATTAATACATATTTTGCATAATTAATACATAATTAATTCATAATCTTCAATTTCATATTGATTCCCTACTAACTGACCATCTCATAATATGATTTCTCAAAATCAGCAGACATACAACAAAGTACCTTATTCATATTCATACATTTTCCAATCACTTGGGGAATAAAACTGTGCTTGACTTTCCAGTTTTGGTTATCATCATCTCTTGAATTCCTTTCATCAAATTCTACCAAATGCTTTCCCAAACATACTAAAATAAACTTGTTTCTGGTATATTTTGCAAAATTAAACATATTTTTTCTTTGTAGAGGGAACCAATAATGGCATTTTTCCAAATGCCAGGCACAGATGCATTGACAGTTCACACACACATTAAACAAGTTGGACAGAAACTGCGTAAGCAAGCCCATCCATAACTTAACATTTTTCCAATTACTTGTCTAGTCCTACAGTGTTATCTTTTTCAGCATTGTCACAAGATTTAGTATTTCTTTTTAATCTGTTTTTCTTCAGAAAATAACATTTACAGCATTCATTTAAATCAACATAAAACTATATTCCCCATTTCCTCTTCCTCCTCCTCCTCCTCCTCTTCCTTCTTTTTCTTCTTCTTCTTCTTCTTCTTTTCTTCCTCCTCTTCTTTCTCCTCCTTCCTCCTTCCTTCCTCCTTCTTCCTTCTTCTCTCACTTCAGGTATCAAGAGAGATTTCCCATGGATATCTTTAAAATACTCTTTCTAACACTCCCTTACTTCAGTTTGATTCTCAAAAATGGATCTGAGAGTGACCTCTTTTAGCATAATGATGAACATTACTTTTAAAAGCCAGCAGTTGCCATGGCTCCTCCCTCATAACACAGTGAAAAAGATACCACATCTTAAGGAAAATAACACTAGCTTATTTTCATTGTCTTATTTGTGTAAATAAAGAAAGTGTTTAAGCCTTTGATCAAAACCTGGTTATTTTACGATACACTACAGTCAAAATTTCAATATCTTCACCAACAGATAAAGCAAGTTTTAAGGAGTCCTTAGGATTTCTCAGGTTCTTTATCTGGAGCAGAAAATTTTCACTGCAAAAGCTCTTGAGAACAGATAGTCTAAAACAGATTAGATAATTTTCTGACAATGTCTACAGTATCAGAACATTTTTCCAGAGAAAATTATCTAACAGAATTGAAAAACAAACAAGCAGACACATTTCATTTGTCAGAAAACTTTAACAGGAAATTAAACTAATCAAGTTTTTTCTAACTGCCAGGTGATTTGTATCCCATTAAGAATTATCATCATCACCCACAGCTTGAGTGATCACCAACTTCATCATACGCTGATTACATAGTGAGAAATGAACAGTTATCACTTGGAATTGTGTAAAGGTTATTTGAAACTTCTTCCTATACAAGGGACAATTACATATTGTCCTGAAAAGAGGCATTATTTTTGGAATATAAATATCTCAATTCAACTGGTTTGCCATGCATAAACTAGGTACATCAATATGACATGCTAGCTGATATTTATTTTAATAGGATTTAAGTATCACTAAAGTAGACAGCTAAATTACAATTCTCTATCCACCCACCCTGGACAAAAGAGGGTTTGTGTCTCTGTATTGATGTATCAAGATACTGATGCACAGTTGGTATTTCCTAGTTGGATAATGAAATATCTGCAACTAATCAACTAAGCTCAGAGAGCATCAAGGTTTTCACAATCCTGAACTGCTATATTCCCTTCTATTGATATTATATCTTACATAGCGTTGTTCCCAGTGAACAGGTACTTGACCATACATTGTGTACTGACAATTGTTGTAAAAATTTGTATAAGGAACATCATAGTCAGAAAAACATATGAACTTATTATTCTGTGAACTACATTTGGATCCTTCTTTATGTTAATAATTCTACATGACAGGTGATGAAAAAGTAATTTTTCAACCAATCTTTGCAGGTCTCTAAGTTGAAGAAAAACTGAATTAAATCACAGTTTCAGTTAGCAACTGCTATGATTAGTAATTGAGTTGCCATCCCAATTGGGTTGCTAAAGAAGGCTACCCCATATTCACCGTGCTGATAATAAATTAGAAAGATTGGAGAAAGTTTTCCCTCATTTGGGAAAAGAAAGCCCTTTGGAATTAGGTACTATCTTTTGATATATTTTTTAAAAAATGAGCTCAGGTGAAACTTTCATACTTTTCAACATATGAATATCCAGTATTTCTATTTTTATTTTTATCTCAACATTGAATTTTTATAGTTGTTTAAATAAACACATGTTTTCATTTTGAAACATTAACAGAACAAGAATATTAGAGATGATTCAGTCAGTAGCACAGAAGGTACTCAGGTTTACTGGACAATAGAATGAATAACGGTAGAGAAAGGCAAGATGGTATTTATTTCAGCAGATACTATTTTTCTTTGTCTTGTATAATGTAACAATATCCATAATGCAAAGATACATTATGTTAAACATTAAAAGGAAATGTTTGTTAGCACTATTTATTAATATATGAATGAACATACACAAAGATCTTAATATTGCAGATTGCAGAATACTACTTTGAAAATGGCATCTTCTGTTGAAAGAATTCTGATTGGTTCAATCTGCAGATTGACCCAAACATATAAAACTGTTTATGTATAGAAAGCGTATCAGAGAAATCAAGATGTATCACAGTTGTGGAGTTTAGAGGATATAAAGCTATTATTTATCTCTTTTTATTTTTTGCTTTTAAATAAGAAAACAGTCAACATTTAAATATCATTTGGATAAGTATAGCTGCAAAAAACTGGGCTACATGTAATATTATGCAAGAGTTCTGCTTGTGTAATGGAATTTTCCTTGCTAGGGGTGAAAAGATTCTGAAGATTTACAGTTGAAGAAAGAACTACTGGCAGATGCTATTCTGGTAGCAGAATGGCATCACTGGAAAAAATCATCAATTGATATCATTTTAATTTACAATTTTTATTTTAAGCCTTTTTGGAGACAAGCCCTTATTGGTTGCATGGATACTGGAAAAAGCAAAAGAGGTTGGAAAAGAAATGAAATTTGCATTTTTCTTACTGATACCATGCCATGACTTATATACTTGCATTAGATGTGGAACTAAAGTATATAATCCTGCCATTTATCTGATGATGCCATTAAGTCATCTGTTTTAATTTTGGCATTATTACTGCTTCCTGCAGATACTGATGACTGGATGGAGATATATTCAGAAGGTATTCCAACTGTTCAACTTGTACAACTTGCTATATACTTTGCTCATTACAATGAAATGTTTTCTTGCCATTTTTCTGCCTGTTTTTATTTTAGTGGTACAAAAACTGTAATGTTTATAAAATAACAAAAATTCAAAATGGAAAGGTGTGATAGTTTTCATGAAATATGTCAGTTTTATTATTATTATTACTATTTATTTATTGTCTTCTTTTTTGTTCATGTCCTGTATAGTATAGGAAGCTGAAAAATTATCTAAAGTGGATAAAGGCATATTGTTAAAATTCTTTTTAAACTCTATTTTATTTTTATTTATTCAAAAGATTAAAATCCAAAAGGAAAAAAATTGGAACAGAGACAGAACAAAGCTAAGTGGAAACATTGAGAAAAAATGTGAATGAAAAAAGAAAAAAACATATTTCCTCCGAGCTGAATACCGATAACTTCATTGCAACATTATTGGCTACCACTTTTGCAAAGCAGGTCCAACATTTATAAACTTGTATATCTATTTGCAACTTAATTGGCCTGTCATACATTATATATGTGAAAGAAAAATTAGCTAACAGGTTAAACAATAAGAATATTAAAATTCAAAGAACTTTGTTAACAGTCTGTTACTGTAATTTACTCATAGAAAGGTTACTGTACATGGTTTCTTATTTATCGCAAATATCTTTACCAACAAG
Organism: Pseudonaja textilis; assembly: GCF_900518735.1. The sequence continues at coordinate 211,382 of NW_020769319.1, read as the reverse complement.
TGCATCCCATTTACAAAATTTAAACGTCAATGTTCAAAAGTTGAATAATTCTCCTTGACAACACCAAGATTTGCCAAGAAGTCCAGTCCAACCTTTGTCGTATCTATTAACTCAGAAATTATTATATTTGCATTCTTTTCCCTTTTTTTCTGGCAAACCAAACTCTCTTTTTACATCTGGCTGCAACAAATCAAGGTCCAATTCCTCAAATTGCAAATCATGTCCAGCTGTTATTTCCTGTTTTGTATACTTTCTTGGGTTTGCAAGAACCATCAGTAACCCATCAAGTTTTTTGTTTCTATTTTCAAATAAAGTCTGTAATTTGAAGAGCATTCTTTTTTCCACTGCCTTCCAAAATAGTTTATCTCCTTTCCATGGCATGAAAAATATTTTTTGCTATCTCTTCAAGGAAAAGAAAAGCAGTAAGTAACAGCTTCCTTGGGGAAAGCATTAAAAAGGGGGCACATTTCCTATCCAAAATTAAGAGTTAAATATAAGGGGTCTTTTAAAAAGAAAAAGAAAAACACTAGAAAGATTTATTGTATAATCTTCTGTAAACCCACCACAACTTCCTTATGGTTAAAAATAATAATTTTGAATGTACTGGTAAATAATGAAAGAGCAGAAAAAAAGAGTTGTAAAAATCCAGCAAAAGGTTACAAAATAGGTCAGAAGTCAAGTAGTCATAAATCAAAGGTTGCAAAGTTTCAAAACGTGCAATTAAAACTCTGGCATGCTTAAGAAAGATGAATAGTTTAAGGGGAAAGGTGTCAGGAGACAAGAGCTCCCAATCACTTCTTATCGAGAATTGTGGGAATCCATCTGTGCATGATTGTCCGAAATTCATTTAAGATCCTTCCTAGGGAGCAAAGCCACCAAATAACTAGCTTTGGTAGCAAAATCAGCTGTTTGTCAGCAAGAGAAAAAGAATCTCCTATCCATTCAGCTCACCATGATGGGAGTGGGGAAAACTGCATACTTTTAAATTTCCATTTATTTAGTTTTCAAAGAAAAGTTCCTATCCATCGAATATGGAAACTAATCCTGAAAATTTAGACATACATATAAAATTTTCAGTTTTATTCTAGGTATAAGTACTATTACTGTATATAAAACAAACAGTTGCAACACAATCTGCTTTATTAAAGGATATCCATTCAGCCATGCAACATAATTTGATGCAGATACTATTCCTAGCATTGCAAAGAAGCATCACACTAGTGAAATTACTGTGAAAATACCTCATCACCTACAATAAATGTGCTGAATACTTGTATTTTCTAAATTCAGTTGAAAAGTGTTAAATAGTTCATTATGCCTTTTTATTTAAATAATAATAATTATTTCATCACTGTATATTATTTAAATTAAAAACGGAACTTGAAGAAGCTGTTCTGTTTATCATTTTAGATTATTATAACATGATATGTGGCTGAATTTTTGCACTTTGTTCAGAAGCTGCAGCTGGCATTGGATACTGTTGCCAATGCTGGGGCATTTGGTTATAAATGTTTGTAAAGGTGTTTATAAAACTCCTGTTTTTGTTGCCAATAGACCAGGCATGTCAAACTCAATTTTATTGAGGAACAGATCAGCGTTGTGATTGTCCTCCGTGGGCCAGGGGGCATGGCCAGGGGAAAGGACATAGCCAGAGTGGTTATGACTGATGGGGTGTGGCCTGCTTGACGTAGCTCGTGGGGGTGGTGCCTGTGAGTTTGGGCAGGATTGGGGTCGAATCCAGAGGTTTCTGATAGGTCGGGTGATGGGTGGGAGGCTCGTCTCACAAGATGAGGTGAGGTGAGACAGGGGGAAGGGAAGCTACAGTCAAAAACGTGTTGCTTGCCACCCTTGTGTGTGGTGGGGATAATGGTTTCTGGCTATAGACACAGCCTACCAGCCCCTCAGCTGGTGTATGCTGTTGCTCCAGAGCCCACTGCCAGCACCAGGCTGGCCATCCAAGCAGCAAGTGGGAAGGATGGCCATGGGAAGAAACATGATGCGGACTGTTGGATGTGCTTAATTTGTCCCACTACCTGTTTTAGCTTACAGTTGGAGAGCAGGTTGCCAGTGGTCATCTTCTCAGCCCTCTCACAGGTCTTGCCCTTGGCCTGTGCATTTATTTATTTATTTATTTTATTTTATTTGTCAATCGCTTACAAGATAATAGGTGTAAGTATAAACATGAGTAAGAATACAGAAAATAGGTACGATTAAATGGGGACATTAGGACAGGGACGGGAGGCACAATGGTGCGCTTATGTATGCCCCTTACAGACCTCTTAGGAATGGAGTGAGGTCAATAGTGGATAGTTTGAAGTTAAAGGAGTGGGGGGTTGAGGAAATAACTACAGTGTCAGGTAGTGCATTCCAGGCATTGACCAGTCTGTTGCTGAAGTCGTACTTTCTGCAATCAAGTTTAGAGCTGTTAACATTGAGTTTGTATCTGTTGTGTGCTCTTGTATTGTTGCAGTTGAAGCTGAAGTAGTCATCGACTGGTAGGACATTATAGCAGATAATTTTGTGTACTCGCTTAAGTCCAACCAGCGTAGTTCAAGATTGTCCAAGCCCAAAACTTCAAGCCTGGTGCTATAGGGTATTCTGTTGTGAGTACTCTTCTTGTGAAATACTTCTGGACTTGGTCAATTGTATTAATGTCCGATATGCAGTGCGGATTCCAGACGGATGAGCTGTATTTGAGTATTGGTCTAGCAAAAGTTGTGTATGCCCTAGTTAGCAATTCAATATTTCCAGAGGAGAAGCTTCATAAGATTAGATTTACAACTCTTAATGCCTTTTTGGCAATGCTGCTACAGTTAGCTCTGGCGCTTAGATCATTAGATATGAGTACTCCCAGGTCCTTGACAGAGTGAGGGTCATCAACGAGGTCATATCGCCTAGTTTGTATTTAGTGTACTGATTTTTTTCACCAATGTGTAGAGCATTTGTTGTTCGAGATTTGGAGTTACCAAATGTTTGACCATTCAGACACATAATCAAGGTCACATTGAAGAACAGTAGCATTATCGGTGGTGTTGAATAGTTTTACATCATCCGCAAAGAGGACACAGTTGCTTATAAGGTGGTCGTAAAGGTCATTTATATAGAATGTATATCTTTATATAGAATGTACATAGAGCATGTTCTCCTTATGCACCCAACTGCAGCAGCAGGTGCAGAGAGGGGTGCTCCACTGGCAGTCCCTGCAGGAAGCAGGGCAGGGTGCAGCATTTCCCTGTCTGCTAACAGGCTGGGCTTACAGAAGCAGAGCGTGGGATGGGATAGGAAGCGGCACCTGTCCCAAGGCTGTTGCTTGCCACCCTTTCAACTTGCCTGCTCGTGCGGAGGGAAGCCCTGCTATGCCTGAGCCGCATCTTCTGGGAATGCCAGCCAAACGAGGAATTTGGCTGCAATCCTCAGCTCAGAATGGAGATGCAGCCCCCCCCCCGCCGCCGCCCCTGCAAGATAAAAGGCTGCATTGAATCCAGGGAAGGGACTGCTGCCTGGGGAGCTCTGTCTGACGGTGCTGCATTGATCAGGCAGTGTCCTGAAAGTGCTCTGGAGCTGCTGCAGATCAGCTTTCCTTACCGAGCAGCCTCCATGAAGGAGGCGCATCACCGGGGGTCTCTACTCCTGACAGATCCTGGATGGCAAGTCCACCATCGCTTGGCAGACCCATCCAGCTCAAAGGAGGCGAAGCCAGTGGTGGGATTCAAATAATTGAACAACCGGTTCTCTGCCCTAATGATTTCTTCCGACAACCAGTTCACCAAACTGCTCAGAAAGTTAACAACGGGTTCCCCTGAAGTGGTGCAAACTGGCTGAATCCCACCACTGGGTGAAGTGGCCAGCTAGAAAGGCTGAGTATAAATGGTAAAAGCACACCCATTCCCAACAGGCAAAAGGCAGCCACTGCAAGGGGGGAAAGCTTGATCTGCATCTGCACTCTGGCTGCCCAAGCCCAGCCAGGATTGCATGCCTTCCCCTCATCTCTGCTGGGCCTGAATAACCAGGGCTATGATGGAGATCTGATTTACCCCACTCAATAAACATTCTTTATTTACCCATAATGTTTTTAGATATATTCCATGAAAGTTAGATATCGTACCAGTTTGCTTGGTCCCTGTAAAAACTGGAGCAGGAAGCTGTATTGAAGAATCACATTAAAAAAATAAAGGCAAACGGGGAGAATCATTTGCAGCTGCCTTTTCTGGATTAAGAGGAAAGCTAATGTCTCCTTTGAGCTTGATTCTTTATGACTACATGGATATATCTGTATAGGTTTTCTTGACAAGAGTACATAATTTGCCTTCTCAAAATAGGGTTTATTTTTTCCACTTCTTTCAATCTAGCCTGAAGCTCCAGGACTCCCAAGCAGTTTTCCATCAAAGAATCAGTTAGAATCAAGTCTTCCTACTTTAATTTTTTTTCCTTCATTTATCAGCCAGTATTAATATGTGTTGCACTTATGATAAAAGTATCAAAAGTAGGTACAACAAAATAAAGAAGACTCTGCTTTGGCTTCTTTTTCCTGAGTGGTTCTTTCACTAGCTATGCTGTGATATCAAACATTTCTTTTTCATCATGGAGACCTAGGAAAAGATTAGACAGCCAGTCTGGTCATTCCTTATCAACTATAGCAAGGGTCTTCAAACTTGACAAGGTTAAGATGTGGACTTCAACTCCCAGAATTCCTGAGCTAACATGACTGGAGGAAGAATTCTGGGAGTTGAAGTCTACAAGTCTTAAAGCTGTTTGGAACAATCAGGTCTTAGGAACAATCAGATCAGATATATGTCAACTATATATCAACTACTCTTCTCTTTTTATTTTGTTTGCAAAAGAAATGAAATAATGGAGGAATTTTATTGAGTAAACTAGTGCTGGACCTAATAACATCAGACTCACAGAATGCAGTGCCTTTATTAAGAATCTGAAAGCAGGGATCTGAAGGAGGGAAGAGAACTAGGGCTGCTAGATCACTCTGGTTAAAATGCAAGATGTGTTAATTCTGGGCCAATGATCTTTCAAGCAGTCTACCAGAGATGTGACCTTGCAAAATGATCTTAGCCGAACTCCACTATATATTAATTTTGTTGTGAATGCAGCTGAAAGTGTTAGTCCCACATATTAGCTCCAAGTATTGTCTCCCCCAAATATCAATTACTCTTGCTTGCTGTAATGTCCACTCCTTTGCCTTTTTGGAAGAAGGTTCTATAACATGTCAACAGAACTAGGGCTCTGACCTTGTGCTGTTGAGGAAATTGAAACATTTGTTGCTATGTTGTCTTTTTAATAGAAATCTAGGATGTATAGTACGATACCAGGTAGGTAGGAAGCTAATTGCCTAATCTCTTGCTAGCTGACCAGGCAACAGGCATTTCATTGTAGGCTGGTTCTGCATCAGATCTATGATTAAATGTGAACAACACCTCCAAGTGAGGTGATGCTGAACCTTAGCTAAACTTCTATTACTAAATATATTTTCTCTTCATCTTTTCCTCCTTTTTTTCCTGTTAAATATGCACATACTATTTTGCTATTTTTTTGTTTATTGCCTGGACCATAATTGTCTTAATCCCAAAAAACCTAGCAGGGCTTCAGCATGTGTTAGACTTAACATAAGTTAGCATAGCTTTATATTCTTGTAGTGTTTTAAAAATTCTAGTATTGCTCATATTCTTCTATAGTTATCTCACCTTGTTACTTACAGCATCCAAATCAGCTGTAAGTAACAAGCTGTAAGTAGCATTCATTGTAAAATTAATTGCAATTTTGTAGGATTCTTTCATGTTTTAATTCCTGTGTATGGTTTTACATTAATAATATTACCTTCACCTTTATTCTACCAATATGATTTTAATTTTTAATTCTATTTGAGAGTAATTGTTATGTTATTAATTATAAGCAGATCTAAAACTGAAATAAAATTGATTAATAAAAGCAATATCATTAAAATATGTGAAAAAAAATTCCCATCCAAGCAAAGAAAATTTACAGATGAAGCTTCTCAAAAGCAAATGGAAATCTTTCAGAAAAGCCTGAAGTGGTACTTATTTGTCTCCCAATAGATGTCAGATTAATTAAACTCTGTCAAGCAGACTCCTTACAAGAAATTAATGCCCTTCTAAGCTATCTTCTTGAGTACTTTCAAGTTGAGTCAGAAAAGAAACAATAATTATGGAAATAAAGGAAAAAGAGGTTGAAACCAAAAGAATAAAATAGAAACCAAAGAATAAATTCCTGTGTTTCATTTGAGTTTAAATATATACAGATATTTATATCAAAAGATCTAGAGAATTAATTTTGCTTCATTCTTTTTTCTGCTCCAACAAATTTCAGTATTCATTTTCATCTTAAAGACTGGAATTGGTATAATTATGACGAATACAAAGAATTAACAAAATAAATACATACTCAAAATAAAATAAAAATAATTACAATCTCATTACACTTGTTTTCTGAACAAACTCTGCCCCCTCACAAAAATATTCACTACAAATTATTCATCTGAAATATGAGAGCGAAATAAAGCAAATTAACTCAGAAATAAAGGGTCATTGAGTCACTAGATCAGACCTAGAAGAAAAAATAGCAAAAATATTTTTGGCCAATTTGCCTACTTTTTCTTTGTGGACAACCTTATTCTTCTTCTGGAAAGTTTGCTTAAAATTCCTTAAATTTTACTTTGAATGTAGATATTTCTTACATTTGGGTCAGGAAAGTTTTCTGACCGCTTGCTTGAACTTAATTAAAAAAACGTACGTATTTTCATAAATTAATACCCTGTTTCTCCAACAATACAGCCCCCCACAATAGGAAGTCCCAGCATGTTTTATAGGCATGAAATGAAATTAAGCCCCTCCCCCCAAATTAAAACATACAAAATGGGGGGGAATGGTGGGGGGGCTTGCCATTAGGAAGTACTTTTGTTGCATACCCGGATATGGTGCTGCCTGCATTGATCCCGATACGAAGTGCCCCACCAACGCCGAGGTCAACATCCAAGCTGTCACTGTCCCCCCGCCCAAAGATGCAAGGGGGGGGAATTAAGTCACCCCCGGAAAGACAACCTAGCCATTTTTTCGGGGCTCAAAAAAAAATAAGACCTGGCCTTATTATATAAGAAACACGGTATGTCCTGATTACTGCAGTTTTAATCAAAATTGTGTCTGATCTAGTAAAGAGGCACACAGCAAAAATAGTTTGACTTTGTAAAGTTTTACGTCAACATACTGCATTTTGGACAAACATTCAGATCTACTAATTACATTTCAACAAATGACAGAGATCTTATGGGTGAGGACAAAACATACTACTAGTAGTTTTTAAAGTTTGAAACACTAACACTTTGAATTTAACTCATAAGAAAAAAGCTGACTAACATAATTTGCCCAAAGTAAGTTAAATGATGGTCTTCCTCCCAGAGCCTATTAGGATTCACATGAAAGTATTTTGAATCCACTGAAACATCTGTGTCTTCTTCAAGCACACCCTTGATCATTTGCTTCAATGAATAAATGAAGAAGTGTATTTTTTTTTTACTCATTTGCTTAATTGGGTTCTCTTTGTCTAGTACTTGTGTGGAGAATAGATCAAATTTTATATCATATTTATACAGATATATTTAAAATTCAAAAGGGTCACAAACTTTAAACCTTATTGTATATAGAAGCATAAATGAATCAAATGGTATGAAATTTGATTAAAAAGTTTAATTTTTGATTATTTTCTGTTTTCTTATTACCAAAATGTCATTTTTCTCGATTTGATTCATTGTATATATTTATGTAACCACATTTTAAAATGGCTAATAAAAGGAAGTAAAATTCAAGGTTGAAGAGCTGTCCCATAGTCATGGACAGAGTTGTTCCTTGGGTTCCTTGGTTTAAATTTTTCCTTATAGTCTAGAAAGACTCCTTGTGGAAATTTACTTATTGTATGTGTGTGTGTGTGTGTGTGTGTATTAGATTTATATATATATATATATATTTGTTCAGGAGCTCATACCTAGTATTCTCGCCTTCCATTTTCAACATAATAATCCTGGGTGGTTGAGTGATGCACCCAAAATCACGTAATGTGTTTCCATAAACTTGAACGTAAAGCTTCTTGTGCATTGGTTCCCAGTGAGACTCTATTATGTGAAGGCATGTTGTCTTTTTTTCACAACATGTCAAGTTTGTTCACGGTTGACACTGAAAATTTATCCAGTTTTCACAGTTGTTTGAGATAATAATATATTGACATTCCACTCAGTTACTTTTCCAGCTCCATCAGATTTATTGACATTTCTTGTCAAGCTCTGGTACTTTCTGTATTCCTATTTATTGATCAAACCTTATTGTTGATGTTGTTGTTTTCAACTGTTTTGTGTGCTTTCTGTGACATTCATCAGTTTGTTTCAGCTATTTAATGTTTAAATTTTATTCTTCCATTTGCAATGGATAGCTATAATGTAATGCCCTCACTGACTGTCATACAGAATATAGATTACAGAATAACAGAGTTGGAGGTCTTCTAGTCCAACCCCTTGTTCAAGCAGGAGACCCTATACCATACCATTCTGGACAAATATCTTCTTTAAAACCACCAGTGATACACAACTTCAGTGTCATGTTTAATTGTTCTTTCAGGAAATTCTTCCTTAATTTTAGGTTGTATCTCTTATTGACAAGCTTCCATTTGTTGCTTTTTGTCTTGCCCTTAGGTGCTCTAGATCAGGGGTGTCAAATACAAGGCCTGCAGGCCAGACTTGGCCTATGGTATGGTCAGATCCAGGCCACATGGCCATCCTGGAAAATGTAAGGGGCCGGCCTGCATGGCTTTGGCCCAGTCTACCCAGGGTGAAGAGGAAACATGCCAGTAGTTTGGATAGTGGCATCAAGCTAGCCACACCCAGCCAGTTGGCTATACCTACCCAGTTGGCCTTGCCCATCTGGCCCCCAAGATCAACCACAGCCCTGGTGTGGTCCCCAATGAAATTGAATTTGACACGCCTGTTTTATAAAATAGAGAATCCCCTCTTCTCAGTGATAGCCCTTCAAATATTGGACGATTGCTATCATGTTTCGCCTTGTCTTAATCTTTGTTGAAAAAGACATGTATCTATGTATCTGCCTTTCTTTCTATCACCTGTCTATTTGTCAGTCCTGTGCCTTGAAGTCAGCCTTGAAATTACATGCACCAATCCATGATGCTTTCTGGGCATGATTTTTATAAGTAGTTTGCCAGTGCCTCCTGCCTAGGACTAAGAAGGAATAAATGATTCATGGCTTCGTGACTAAGATAGGACTACTTTTTACAAGTGCCTTTAACCACTCTACTGAACTATCCCTTATATAATCCAAATTCATAACAATAGGGAATAGTTTATATAATTTAATAGTATTAGAGGGAGAAAGAAATATTCAGTAGGAGAATTATGGCACGGGAACAGTTAACTCATTTTATTTTTTAAAAATTACTAATATAAAGTGATATCTTTAAGTTTCATTGATTGAGCCTTCAGTAGATTTGTAATTTGGAATGGGGGACATTCTGAAGTCAAGAATAATCTGAGTTTTACTAACATTTCTTGAGGGAATTTGCGTTATTCTTCTGCATATATTTTAGGAGCAAAAATGTATTAAGCATAATCTTATTTGTTCATGAAATCATTCGATATAGTACATTACATGTAACATCTGATTCTTAAAATTTAAAAGATGTGTTGGAAATAATTTGTAAAGATTAATTTATAATATATGTTACAAAAATATGGTAATGCATAAAAATAATTAAATATATCAAAATTGGAATGTTTTCAATACTACTTTGTTTTCCTGCTACTTTGCAGTTCTCTGGGACTAATTCTCAGGGCCAGAAAGCTTACCTTTTCCTCCTGAGTGAGCAAGACATTGGTCTCTTGTTTTAATCTGATTTCTGTAAGAATAAATGGGGTGCCTGCCAGTCTACTCACTTCACCTCTGGCTCTCTAGCTTAAACAAGCTGGTAGGAGAAGTAAGATGGATCTATCAAGGCAGCTTATAATAAAGTAAGGTCAATGGAAGGAGGCTCTCACTCTAATAGTGGAATGGCCCCTCTAGTCAAATAAAACTTGGTCTTGTAATCACCTTTTGTCTCTTCTTCTTGAGAATCATAATTATTCTGTGTAGAAAACTAAGAAATATTTGTGTATGTTGTTAAGCCATTTTTATTTTGTAAAATAAAAAAAATAATTTTCCAAATGTTGGAATAATAATCAGAGGAATTAAAACACCAATTTCTTATTTGTATTAATTATCTGGAATAATTTAATATTGAGTTTCATGAACCAAATATTTTCTTGCAATTTTTCTTCTTATTTGCTATTTTAGTGGTATAAAAAAACTGTAATGTTTATAAAATAACAAAAATTCAAAATGGAAATGTGATAGTTTTCATGAAATATGTCATTTTTATTATTATTATTATTACTATTTATGTATTGTCCTCTTGTTTGTGTTTCAAGCTCAAAAATGATGTAAAGTGGATAAAGGCATATTGTTAAATTTCTTCTTTACCCCATTTTATTTTTATTTACTCAAAAGATTAAAATCCAAAATCCGAAAGAAAAAAAAATGAGCAGAGACGAACAAAGCTAAGTGAAAACACTGAGAAAAATGTGAATGAAAAAAGAAGAAAAAACATGTATCTCCAAGCTGAATACTGATAAATTCATTGCAGGTCCTACATTTATAAACTTATATATCTATTTGCAACTTAATTGACCTGTCATACATTACAAAAAAACTTCAGCTAACAGGTTAAACAATAAGAATGTTAAAATTCAAAGCACCCTGTTAACAGTTCATTGTTACAATTTACTCATAGAAAGATTACATGGTTTTTTTTATTTATCACAAATATTTTTACCAACATCTGCATCTCATTTCCAAAGTTTAAGTTGAAAAATTGAATAATTCTCCTTGAAAATACCACATTTCCCTTGCCAAAAAGTCAGTCCAACCTTCATCATATCTATTAACTCAGAAATTCTTATATTTGCATTCTTTTCCATTTTTTTCTGGCAAACCAAACACTCTCTTTTCACACCTGGCTGCAACAAATCAAGGTCAATTCCTCAAATTGCAACTCATGTCCAGCTGTTATTTCCTGTTTTGTATACTTTCTTGGGTTTGCAAGAACCATCAGTAACCCATCAAGTTTTTTGTTTCTATTTTCAAATAAAGTCTGTAATTTGAAGAGCATTCTTTTTTCCACTGCCTTCCAAAATAGTTTATCTCCTTTCCATGGCATGAAAAATATATTTTGCTATCTCTTCAAGGAAAAGAAAAGCAGTAAGTAACAGCTTCCATGGAGAAAGCATTAAAAAGGGGGCACATTTCCTATCCAAAATTAAGAGTTAAATATAAGGGGTCTTTTAAAAAGAAAAAGAAAAAAACTAGAAAGATTTATTGTATAATCTTCTGTAAACCCACCACAACTTCCTTATGGTTAAAAATAATAATTTTGAATGTACTGGTAAATAATGAAAGAGCAGAAAAAAGAGTTGTAAAAATCCAGCAAAGGGTTATAAAATAGGTCAGAAGTAAACTAGTCATAAATCTAGAGGTTGCAAAGCTTCAAAAAGTGCGATTAAAACTCTGGCATGCTTAAGAAAGATGAATAGTTGAAGGGGAAAGGTGTCAGGAGACAATTGCTCCCAATCACTTCTTATCAAGAATTGTGGGAATCCAGCCATTCTCTTCTCCATCTGTGCATGATCATCTGAAATTCATTTCAGGTCCTTCCTAGGGAGTGAAGCCAACAAATAACCAGCTTTGGTAGCAAAATCAGCTGTTTGTCAGCAGGAGAAAAAGAATCTCCTATCCATTCAGCTCACCATGATGGGAGTGGGGAACAACATAACTTTTAAATTTCCATTTATTTAGTTTTTTTTTAAAGTGCCCATCCATCAAATACGGAAACTAATCCTGAAAATTTAGACATACATATAAAATTTTCAGTTTTATTCTAGGTATAAATAATATTGCTGTATATAAAACAAACAGTTGCAACACAATCTGCTTTATTAAAGGATATGCATTAAACCATGCAACATAATTTAATGCAGATACTATTCCTAGGCTTGCAAAGAAACATCACACTAGAGAAATTACTGTGAAAATATCTCATCACCTAAAATAAATGTGCTGAATACTTGTATTTTCTAATTCAGTGTAAGATAGCTCATTATGACTTTTATTTTAAAAAATAATTATTTCATCCCTCCATACAATATAATTTAAATTAAAACTGAACTTACAGAAGCTGTGATGATGATTACACTTCCCACAACTGTGTTGTGAGGGTTCTTTTTTTCCCCTGTTAAAATGAGTCAGTCAAAAAAGAACAGTTCCGGTCTTGTTGACACCAATTATTATGGTTTGTGCTCTGAAGCTATTTCAGTTGCCTACTGTACAAATATAGTGTCTTACTTTTTTATTTAACCAAATCATTCAACCAGAACATAGCTATACATTTTATCCTCTTTGTTTTTCTTGCCCAGAATTGTTTAAAATGCTGCAAATGAAGACGACATGGTATTTTTTTATAGAGGACCCATTAGAATCTGGACCCATATTATTGCAAGAAATAGAGAAATATGGGGAGGACCTCAAAATTAAGAAAGAAAAAACCAAAACGTTAGTCAAGGTGAAATATTTAGGTGTTTGGTTAAGGGCAAGGTGTTCAGCATTAAAAAAGGATAACTATACAAAATTATTACAACAAATTGGGAAAGGCTTGGATAGATGGGGGAAACTACACCTTTCATTACTAGGGAAAATCGCAACAATTAAAATGACTATCTTACCTAAATTGTTCTATCAATTTCAAACAATTAGATAAAAATTTCTTTAAAGATTTAAATAAAATAACCACAAATTTGTATGGTCAGGAAAAAAGGCGCGGATAAAATTAAAATATCTACAGGTTAGTAGAAGTAGAGGTGGCTTTGGACTCCCAGCGTGGGAGACTTATTATAATCAGCAATTTTGGTTTGGTTCAGGGAATGAATAAATTTAAAAAATAGGAAAATGTTGACCTTGGAAGGACATGATCTTCAGATGTGGTGGCATGCCTTCATATGAAATTTTAGCAATAAGAAACACTTGTATTTCTATAGACATATGCTGTGAGACTCGCTGATACAGATCTGGGAGGAAATTAGAAAAAAGCATTATATTAAAATCCCAGGCTGGCTATCCACTGTGGAGGTAGTGATCCACCAACACATTAGATATTGGTAAAATGGCCAGATATAACAACATTTTGGACAACCGAGGAATATTAAAAACCAACCAAGAATTAAAAGTACAGGGAATAATCATAGACTGGTGGCCATACCTCCAACTACAATCGCAATACAAAAAAGATTTAGAGGAATATGGATTTGAATTGGATTTAACACAATTAGATAAATTATTGATAGGCCCGGAAGAGAAGTTACTATCAAAAATATACAACTATTTATTAAATTTTGACTTAGAAGAGGAAATAGTAAAAGGGCCAATGATAGCTTGGGCCAAAAATTTTGGATACAATATTGAGTTAGAAGACAATATTGAGTTAGAAAAATGTGGAAAAAAACTATACTTTAACAAAATTTGCTGCATATAAAGAAAACCAATACAAGATTTCTTTACTGTTGGCATTTAGCATCAACAAGACTTGCAAAAATGTATCCTAACTTAAACACTAGTTGCTGGAAAGTAACCCCAAAAGATTAAATATTTGATTATATATATTATCACAGCAGCAAGAATTGCGCTAGTACAATCTTGGAAAATGGCCACTATACCAACAGATTGTTTAATAATCCGGAATTTTTTTTAGTGTATAGAATTAAATAATAAGGAAGACTCAGAAGACTATAGAATTCTACCACAGTTTTCCCTTTGAATATGTATAAAGTCAAGCAATAGTGAACATCATCTACCATATATACCTGTAGTCACATGCATGCTAGTTTTCATTTCATCTCAAAAAACACAGAGGCTTTTAAAGTCTAATTAAATTGTACCAGGAAAATGAAGCTTGCCTGTTCCAAGAATGTCATTGTTGTATCTTGGTTTTTCAGCTTGAAATATTATTCTATTTTTGTGTCAGTTATTTCTGTCCAGAGCACCTGGTACAAGACATTCTTTGTTCAGCTGAATTAATTTCATCTGTCATTTAAGATATCTTCCCATATGAATTTTAGAAGATATCAATGACATTCCTCTCAGTTTTTCCACAAAACATCCATTTTGTTGCAGGTGCTGATTCCTTTACATCAGTAAGAAGGTTTTAAGTATCTTCTCATTATTGAGACAAGTACTTGATTGTCTCTATTGGACATAAGAGGATTTATTTGAAGTGATTTTTGTAAAAAGAAATACAGACTGAAAAAGAGAGTATTATATAACTTGCTGAAATACCTTTTTCATTTAAGTATTTACTAATACAAAAATGTCCATATGAACAATGCAAATTGTAGATATGAAATTTGCAAAACAGATTAAAACAGATTAAAAATAAGAGTGTTTTGGGCTGATTGGAAGAGAGCTATGTGGAACAATGAGAAATTTAGTTTTTTAAGTATATTTTTAAATAAAAAATAGAAACAGGTTATATAAATACTAGCTCTATATCTGTGCTTCTCTATGAAACTATGTGATCGGGCTTAGTTTTTGGGGAGGCAAATAAGGGGGAAATTCTGTCTCTGCCTACCAGAATCCATCGGTATTCATCTGGCTAGCATCCTGTCAGTGTGTGAGAGAGTTGAGGTCTGTGAGGGAAACTGAAGCAGTATTTGCTGCGTGAACAAGGAGACAGCAAGGAGCCTGGGCATGGTTTAGCTCAACTGTTCTGTACTAAATCTGCTTGGTGCTGTGAAACTAAAACTGAAACTCCCCTCCTCTGCTTGTGTTTTGAATTTGGAACATATTTCTTTTCAAGTGTGGAGGGGAAGTAGAACTCCTTAGCATCAGTGTGTGTTAATAATAATATACGAAATACTAATGCTCTGATGGTCATTTCGAAAAATCCTTTCTTAGTGAGCACCTAGAAGCCAAGAGGAACATAACTGTCAAATTTCTTGTTTCTCTCTCTGTCACTGACAATTGAAACACAACTTTCTGATTACTTTCAGATTACAAAAAGCGTAGCCTGGGATTTCCTTCCACCAGTAACTTATTATCTGGCAACCATTGCTACTTTTTCAGTATTTTTGAAATTTCTGTTAGGCCCTCTCATCACCTACTTTCCCTGCACACTTTTGCTGCCTGCCTGCCTGAAAGCTTCAAGAACACATGCCTTTTAATGCTAGCTATGTGGTTACTGAATTCTGACTGCATGAGCCATATGCCACCGCCAAAGACTTAACTTTTTAGGAGAAAGTTGGAGGTCTGGCTAGGAATGGACTGATACCTGACTTTCTCTCTAAGCTCAGCTGTCTATCTTGAAAAGATTAATAGTCACTGTGCATAGGAAAATCCTGGGGACCAGTTTGTTAAAACAGCATCCAGGTTTAATAGGAAAACAAACTTTCTCTCTATTAAAATATAACAGACAAAAATATATTTGCACAATATTTATCCAAACACAAAGAAAAAGTTCAAATGCTTTTATTTCTGTCCTCTCTTTCTCTCACACACACATAGGCTATACTAATTTTACAATGACTCTTATGGGTTGTGTAATATAGCATAGTAGAATTCTTTATAGGCCAAGTTTGATTGGACACACAAGGAATTTGTCTTGGTGCAAAAGTTCTCAGTGTACATAAAAGAAAAGATATATTCATCATGAGTTAAGAATCATCAGGTACAGCACTTAATAATATAGGGTACAATAAGCAATCGAATCATACTAGGAAACAGTCAATATAGATCATAAGGATACAAGCAACAAAATTACAGTCATAGCAATCACAAGTAGGAGGGGATGGATGATAGGAACAATGAAATTAATAGTAATAGTAATGCAGACTTAGTAAATAGCTGGACAGTATTTGAAAGAACTATTTGTTTAGCAGAGCGATGGCATTCGGGGAAAAAACTGTTCTTGTATCTAGTTGTTCTGGTGTGCAGTGCTCTATAGCATCATTTTGAGGTAGGAGTTGAAATAGTTTATGTCCAGAATATGAGAGGTCTAAATATTTCACAGCCCTCTTTTTGACTCATGCAGTCAAAATGTTTTAATTGTTGTACCTTGATGGGGAAGACTCAGTTCAAGTCCCTATTGAACTGCAGTATTCTCTTGATGAATTTGGGCTCATCATTCTCTTCCATGGAGGTATATTTCATAGATAGTTGTTGTGGGTTAAGGAAGAGAATCCTTAACTCTCAAGAGAAAAGACAATACTGCTTTTAAAGTCTGCGTTACAAATTTTGGTTCCTGTCCTGATCATAAACTTTCACATCTTGCTCACTTTGGGGCACAAACCTCAGTCCCTTGTTTTTCTAACTTTAAAGATCACAAGCTTAAGATAGTAAAAAAAACAATAATGTTATGAAATATCTAATTTCACTAAATAATGGATTTAAGTGAAGGAATTATAATTGATATTTGAAAAAACAAGGATCTTTTTTTGAAATATTAGTTTGATAAACATTCTCTCTACATCTTCTAAGTCATTACTAAAATACTGTTTGAATAAACACCCAGTAATAATGTTAAAAGAAAAATTAAACACAACTTTCCAGCAAACAATTGTAATAGATGCAATGAAAATCTTGAAGAAATTCCTTATAAAATATATAAGGAATTATATAAAAATAATCCTAGATGTTTGCAAAGAATATAGAAAAAATAATTTCTGCAAGAAAATAGATATGTATTTTTGGTTCCATCTGTTGCAGCGCAGATATAATAATTTATATTCACATTTACCTTAAAAGTCACAGGATATTTACCCTTGTTACCTTGCATAATTTTTTTTTTTACAAAAATGTTGGCTTCCAAAATGATTGATTCAATGTCCACACCAATCTTATGTTTTTTGTTTGTTTTGTTTTGTTTTTTTGAAGTTTCATAAGATTGGGGACCATCTTTACCTGCAAGGGCCTAATAATTCTACAGCAGGGAACAACCCATTCCTATTTTCAAACACTTGGACTTGATGGGCAAAGTTGTTTAAAATATCAAATATATTGTGGACCATAGCATTATTAAGGTAGAACATCAGTAGATTGCTGTAAAAGGTAATTTCAGATTGATATATTTATATTCAAATTCATAGCCATTCATCAAGCTCACTGGCCAACTTCCACTGTTGATAAAATAGTAGTGGTGCACCAAGACAAATTCCTTGTGTGTCCAATCACACTTGGCCAATAAAGAATTCTATTCTAGGCTATTCTATCATACTTCAATTCATCAATGGCACAGTCTGGATGGTATCACTGCAGATAAGGTTGGGGTGACACTCAAATCCATCCAGATTTGCTAATCCTTTTTCACTCATCAGTATGGTCTTGGTACTTGAAAACTGAAATGGCGAGAAAAATATTGTTTCAATCAAGAGAAATCTTGCTTCAAAGGTTTCCACAATTTTGTACTTATCATGGAAGGTAGTGAACTCTCAGTCAATAATTTGGAATGATACAACTGATTGGAGATAATTACTTTAGCTTCAACAAACCTAGGACATTTTGAGGATAAATGGAATTCCAATAGATTTAACTGGCTTGATTAATCAATTGACACATTTTTCTAGTTGAATATCCCTTCACATATCCAAGGCCTCAGAGGCAAAATTTATAAATAGATATTAACAGAAATCTTCCATGCCTCAGATCAAATTATTATATTTTAAGTCTCACTTTTCTCTATAAATCTGTATTTTATAACTATGCAGATACCTACAGTATGTGTTTCATTTAGTTTTCCTTAAGCTGCTTTGCTTTATGACTTTTCCTAACTTATTATTTCTTAATATTTATTAGCTTATTTCCATCGGTTTTGGACAATATTCTTGGAAATCCAGTATAAAGGTAAAGGTTCCTCTCGCACATACATGCTAGTTGTTTCTGGCTCTAGGGGGCAGTGCTCATCTCCGTTACAAGGCTGAAGAGCCAGCGTTGTATGAAGACGTCTCCATGGTCATGTAACCAGTGTGACTGAATGCCGAAGGCGCACAGAATGCTGCGACCTTCCCACCAAAGTGGTCCCTATTTTTTTACTTGCATTTTTTACATGCTTTCGAACTGCTAGGTTGGCAGAAGCTGGGACAAGTAATGGGAACTCACACTGTTATGCGGGGCTAGGGATTCGAGCCGCCAAACTGCCAACCTTTCTAATCAACAAGCTCAGTGTCTTAGCCACTAAGCCACCATCATTCTAGTATACTGTACCATAACTAGAGCTCAGGAGATAGGGCAGCAGATAGCAAGAGCAAGGAGAAGGGAAAGGACTTGGGATAAATACAAAAGGAAAATTACAGGGCTCCTGTATCTGAAAATGTTGGGTAATAAACAGTTTTAAGTCAAACTTACCCTTAAATGTATGTATTTGGTATGTACAGTATTTCGATGTTCAATTATGCACTTTTCAAATCTATTCCAGGTAGCAATACAGCATCTGGGCTATATATTTACATAGGGAAGTAAAGCTTTATTCGAATTCTTTATGCATAAAAGACCTTATCAAAAATAAGAAACAGAAAAGAGAATGTTGCAAGCACAAATGTTGAGGCTAGCTATGTTGGATGACATTTTAAACACAGAAAATAAAAAGCTGATAAAATAATGCTGACCTTTTAGTCTAAGAAAATAAAATTTCTGATGGCAAATTTTGAATTCAGTGAGTATCATGTACATCTCTGGAAACAAATACTGCTTTGGGAGTAGGATGGAGGCTAACATTGCCTTAGTTATTTCTCCTTTAAACATTTATCTGAAAAGCAGAGTATAAATATGTGGAAATTATTTGAAAAAATAGATTAGTAAAATAAAGAATAAGCATGCATATCATAATTGAGAAAAATCCTGATATTTTCCTAGCCTCAATATACAATTATTTATTGGCCAAGTGTGATTAGACACACAAGAAATTTGTTTCCAGTGCACAAGCTCTCAGTGTACATACAATAATGATAGATCGTTATCATAGTCATTATAAAAATACATTCATCATAAAACATTAGATGCAACACAGTGATAGTCATGGATACTAAATAAGCAATCAACATAAATCATACTAGGATACTAAGTAAACAAAATAAATCATAAGATACAAGCAACAAAGTTATAGTCATGAGAAGATAAGGAGATAAGTAACAGGGAAGATGAGAATAATGATGGTAATTTCTAGTGTTGTGGGAATTAGTTATTTAGCAGAATGACGACATGGGTGTTGTTGAGGTAATTCCCCGTTAGGAGAATGAGCGCATACAGGGAGACGTATTTGAGAGTAGCGTTGGAATAATACACACAGAGCACACAGATACACTGTACAGTAAATGTAGGTTTTTACTTCCAGAAAGGTTTAAGCAAAGTCCAAAATAGGCAGTCCAAAGTCATTCACGGGTAAAATCAGTCAGTTTTCATCCAGGGATAATCCAAATATCAAAGTCCAGTGTCAAAAACAGTTCAGTATCAGACTTACATTAAATCCAGTAATATCAGTCAATTAGAAGAAATGGATCAACGGCAATATTTTCCAACAGAAGGAAACAGAGATACACTCTCTTCTGAGACTCAGACTAACCAGGTTTCTGGCTCCATCTTATGGCCGTTTCAAAAACCACACCCAATTGCAGTTTTTGCAATCTCTTAAAGACATAGTATTAAAATGTTTATCCTGATTTATATATTTCTAACCCAAATACCTGTTAGGTGACTTATATTCCAAAATGTGTCCTTGAGTCTAGTTGTTCTTATGTGCAGTATCCTATAGTGTCATTTTGAGGGTAGAAATTGAAACAGTTTATGTCTAGGATGCAATGTCTGTATATATTTTCACAGCCCCCTTTCTGGCTCATGTAGTATATTCCCAGGATCATGGTAGTAAGCTGATCATTCTGGGCCCACTGCATTATATTATAATGATTCTGCATGGGAGAAAAGAAGATTCTTAAGCATCTACACTACACAGTATAGCAGACTGAGGTCAAACACTGCTGCTGCATCAAAACCATTGATTTCAACATGACCTGTCTTACAGTACTTCCCTTAAAAAGATGAGCAAAGAACATTTTAGATTTTGTTCCCAAAATTCAGCTGTAATACTTGTTTGCAACTCTTTAAAGCAGCTGCATCTTTTTTCTGGGATCCTGATGCAGCACAACCTTATATTGGGGAGGGAGATAACAGATTTTATAATTTTGTCTCATTACATATGCTTAGAAAGTAGCATAATGCTTCAAAGATGAACTTACTAATAAAAAGGTGAGGATATAAATAATAAAACTAGAGTGTTTATCTTAAAAATGTACAAGGAAATGTACATGAATAAAATTACAATAACTTACAGGTGTGTGACTTTTGGGAAACTGATGGTTCTTTGTCATTAGGCAACTGGGGTAACTGTTAGGCAGCAAATGTTTGAAAGCAACAACTCAGCATTATCAAAGAATATAGTTATGTTGTAATCAATTAACCACCTTACTCCCTCAAGTGTTACAGAGATTGTCACATCGTATCAGTGATAAGTGCCAGTTCAGTTGGCATGAAATACATGGAGCATCGGGACATTCTGCCTAAAGTAATACAATAACTCGGGTGTCCAAATCATCCAGAATTCTTCTGTTTATAGCTCCTATTCACGATAGCAATAAACTTCTGGATCAGAATATTTGCTTCTGAAATAAACATATATTATTTTACTAGGAAATTAATGCTCTTCATGGAGAACATGGACCATTTTGTCTTTACCTTACCTTGGACTATCTTTGCTTTTGAACAGATGGTTGGTGATCTGGAGATGGAGATCATTTTTATCACACTGCTGTCATTGTCAGATCATCTCCTGAACCAGTTATGATTGAGAACTACTTGTGACCTCCTTAAGGTAGCAACATCCTTCTGGATAGTTTATCTGGACACCTAGTAAATGTAACTAGCATCCAAAGGATCCTTGTGAAATTTACAGTCTCAATCAGGCACCACCTAGAAACACTGCTATCTGGTGCCTGGTGCACAACTGGAACAGGAAATGTATTGAACAATGGACAGTACTGTTCTTGAGCAGCTTTTTCTTGGTGCCAATTCTAATTAATACTTGGTCTTCTGAGACCCTTCAAAAAAAAAGAAGAGAAGAAGCAAATCAGACTGAGTATGATAAAGCCGGAAAAACATACTTACTTCTCCCTTATTGTGTCAGCAGGCCACATGGAGATCACCCAGTGATTCCAAGGATCAATTTACATAGTATTTCAATAATAAAGCTGCTCTGATTTGCTGAAGCCTTGACTTTGCCGAGTCCTTGATAGGTACTGGAGCACCAACATTGTGACTTGTGAGGAAGAAGATAAATTGGTGTTTAGGTTATCATCTTCATGATGCTTCACAGAATTGGTGGAGAAGTAATATAAAGAGTAAGAAAGATGACTTGGACAAAATATGCAAGAACTTTACCTAGAGAAAAAGATTTGAGAAACAAGATGTTACTCAAAATTGGCTCAGGCAGATGACTCCCTGATTCACTGGAGTATAAGAAGAGAAAGGACATACAGCACAATCAAATTTGTAAGATTATGTTATTACAGCCAACCTCAATAAATATAGCTTTAGTCTTCTAAGGAGTTAATTTCCTGATCTGACTACACATTAGGGTTGATAAATAATCAGATTCAGGAGTTTGGCAATGTCTTCTTGTCGGACGGAGAGTTCCCAGCAATGTTAAAACAGACCACGATGTGTCCATTGCTGATGACGCCATACCTGGATCCAAGGATTTGATTAATTTTAATTTGATCCCCAATCTCTCCCTTTTAGTCTATGCACTTGTGACAGTGGTGGTTGAACAATTTCATAGTGCCCTAGTTGAACTGGATTATTTGGACTCCTTTTAGTCAGGTTTCCATCTCAGATATAGCACAGAGATAGCATTGGTTACTCTCTCATTGGGAGCTAAATGATAATAGTGTATTCCTCCTCATTCTTCTGGACTTTTTGCATTTTTGTATTATGTCAACCAACTGCTATCTACATGGACTGGAAATTAGAGACATGGTTTGAAGTGGTTCTGCTCCTTCCTTAGCAGGCAATTTCTGTCAGTGAGTAGAGGGAGATAATAAATTAGCCTGATAGACTCTGATATGTGAAATACTGCAGAAGTCTTTTATCTGTCCCTTGCTCTTTACAATATATATGAAGCCCTTGGGTAAGGTCATACAATAATTTGTGTGCAGTATCATCACTATGCTGATGATACCCACTTTTTCATCACTACCCTGAAGAATATTGCTGATGTCCATTCCCATTGCCTGGTAGGTGGCAGGATTTGGATGGAAGAGAACAGGGTAAACCCAAGTAGAACACAGTTCCTGTTTCTATATAGGTGTTGTCTCTCAGTGCCAATGCCTGCCTCTGAGGACAGGCAATACTAGTTCATGATTTGGGTTCTCTACACATGGCTGCTGTTGGAAAAGTACTGGAGGCAGTGGCTGGTCACTGGACTAGCTAGTCCAGTGAATACATATGAAGAATTTTGTTCATGGTTTGGGGTTACCCACCTTCATCTACTGCAACAATCACAACTGTAATGATATATAATGAAATGGCTATAAGTTCTCATAGACCACAATGGATTGCTGCAATCAATTTATAAAAGGTCTCTTAAAGGAGAACAATTAAAAAAACTGCAGCTGATCTAGGATGCAACAGTCAACATATTTAAGAGCTGGCAATGAGAGCACATAAAATTAATTTTCTGAGTCCTGTGCTAATAGTCTATTGGTTTCTAGGTACAAGGTGATAGTATTGATCTATGAAAACATTCATGGCTTGGCACCTTCGTACTTGCAGGACTGTTTGCTTCAATCGTAATTGGTCCAACCCATTAGAACTTTTAGGGAACAATTGCTTTTACTCCCACACTTCTTAAAAAATGAGGAGAGTCATGGCTTGAAGACACTTGTTTACTTTTGTTTATTTTCTTTGTGGCAACACTGATGGTTTGGAGTGGCCTTTCTTTAAGATCAAACTCTTTCTCCCCTTCCCTCTTTGTTGATTTTCAAGAAACTATTAAAAAGGGGATTATTTCAAAGGGCTTTCTCTTAAATTAAGTATTGCATCACTTTTTTCTTTTTAAAATGTTTGTTATTGTGTGTATCTTGTCTTTGTTATTTGTTTCAAATTGTGCTGTGGATGTTTCAATTCTTATTAAATTATTTATTCTTCTAGCACTGGAAGTGCTAGACTGAGGCAATATAAAATTGTAACAATCCCTAATACTGCTTCATTCTTGCATCACAGCCATTTGAAGAGAGTTGGGCTAAGAGATTGTGACTGCCAGGTTTCATTGCCTAACTCTGTTTTCCAATTTCTAGCCTTGTGTCTTAACCACTAGACCATATTGCTTAGAACAGTAGTTCTCAACCTTTTCTTCACCATGTCCCCCCTTTAAATACCTTTTGTGCCATGGACCACCAAGATTTAACTCAAGATTTAACATTTCTTCAAGCCTTTGCAGACGCCCTGTGAAAATATTGTGTCCCCCCAGCCATTGGTGGATGACAGGTTAAGAACCACTGGACTAGACTATTTCAAAAGAGCCCCACAAAAAGCTAAAGTACTGTTTATATTACATATTAAATTATTGTGAATTAATTGCAAATGTTTGGGAAGGCTATTGCACATCTTCTGAATAAACATGTGTTCACCCATATTTGATTTATTGTTAACATTATACTTTCTTGTCTTATTTATAAATAAATTGGCAGACTTTATCTTTTTAAGAAGGTAGATTAAATTAAGCTAAAATATAATATTAACAATTAAGTACTTCACAAATTCAGATGGCCAAATTCTTCCCTGCAAGTTAAAGTTAAGGCTAGGTCTCTCTGCCATGTAGTTCTTAAAATGCAAGTCTCTGTCGAGGGGGAGGAGGAGATATTTGCTTGTAAATCCAGACTTTTAAGAGCTAAGTACTAAACCCTCTGCCTAGCAGACAAATCTTTCACTAAATAGTATTGAGAGATGTTTGAATGTTCTCTTAATAGGAACAGTCCCCTGAGTGAATGCAATAAATGTAAATTCCCTAGAAGGAGGATTTGCTGTTCAACAACCCATTCATCTGAACTTGTTAGGTGGGATTCTTTTAAACCGTTACAGAAGATGCATATTTTATACAAGACTTGATGTGAAATAGTCTCTGGCTCCATACTGTTCTTCATGACAGAAGGTAAAATATGAATTTTTAAAAAATAAACAAATACATGTAGGCTGATTATATAGACGATGACATGATTTTCAATCTCCAGGTAATTTCCTGCTTGGATTACTGACTCCTATTATTCTCTGAGGAATGTATAAATACACAGAACCTTAGTCTACTGGATTTTACTTCCTTTTATTATAATATTCATTTGTGCAATATTTATTTATTTTTCCCAGACTTGATTACTTTTATAGAAAATTTATGGATCATTGAATGGGAAATAAAGTAGAAAGTTTATTGGATTAATTTTTAGAAGATACTACAAAACATTTGCAAGGAAGTTTACTTTGCATTGGCCATGTAATTCTTTGCCTTGCCATGTCTCTTTTCTATTCTTTATTTGGTTTTTCTTTACAGGTCAGTTTTGTCTTGCTGGTATTCAGTAAGCCTTCATGGTATATTAGTTTCACTGCCCTTCGGATATTCTTCCAATGCCCTTTTTCTTCCCCAACCATCCGATGTATTTGTAATATTTCATGCTCCTTGATAAGTATCTATCAATGTCACTACATGGATGAAGGACATGATTAATTTTCATTATTTTTTTATCTTTTTATTCAGGTCTTTTAGTTCTGTTTCAGTCCAGTCCACTATTCCATCTGTATATATAATACTGAAATTGTCCAGTTGTTGGTATTTCTTCTACTGAACTTGGCCTTTAAAACCTTCTTCACTCTTGTGATGTATTCACTTCTAAGTTTCTTCTTGACTTCACATGTACTTGATGTTGCCAGCTTAAAGAATGCATAGGTATTTGTAGGTATTGTCTTCATCTAGACCCTCAATGTTATTTCTATAGGGCCCTTTTCATTATTTTTCCTCTGGAGGACGGGGTGGCACATTTGTCTAATTCAAACTCCATTGCAATATTTTGGGTGAATATGTGGACAGTGTTGAGCAGCGATTCTATTTCAAATGTGTTTTTCTATACAACATCAGATCATGCATGTAAAGGAAGTGAGATAGCCTGACAGATGTTTTTTATGTTTGATAGCCATGGCCTGACTGGTTTATTTTTGTTTATTTTTGTTTATTTTATTTTTGTTGGCAAAGGAATCAATACAATGACAAACCGCAGTTATAGTAGTGAATTTCCTAGAAAAACTCCTCTTTTGTTATTTCACTCTCCCAGTCTGTCACTATTGACCAGCAACCACGTCATCCATTGTGCTATTGATCTTTGCACAAAGGTGATATTTCTACTGATTCCTGTTACTTCTAGGTACTTAATTATCCAATCATGTAACAGGAAGTTGAATGTGTTCTTGCAATCAATCCAAGTACATTCAAGTTAGTTTTCTTTCTCTTGCAATTTTCCACAATCATCTTTTAAATTAGGAACTGATCTTTTGTTCCTATATTAATATTATTTTATTTATTTATTTTATTTTATTCATTTGTTTGATTTGTCAATCGCTTACAAGATAATAGGTATACGTATATACATAGTTATGAATACATGAAATGGGTACATATAAGAAAAATAAAAGAAACAATAGGACAGGGACGGTAGGCACGTTGGTGCGCTTATGCACGCCCCCTACAGACCTCTTAGGGAAGGCGTGAGGTCAATAGTAGACAGTCTAAGGTTAAAGTTTTGGGGGTTTGGGGAAGAAACCACAGAGTCAGGTAGAGTATTCCAGACATTGACCACTCTGTTGCTGAAGTCGTATTTCCTGCAATCAAGTTTGGTGCGGTTAACCTTGAGTTTGTATCTATTGTGTGCTCTTGTGTTGTTATGGTTGAAGCTGAAGTATTCATTGACAGGTAAGTCATTGCAATGTATGATTTTATATACCATACTTAGATCAGATTGAAGACGGCGTAATTCAAGGTTTTCTATCTTGATTGCACATGCGTAAGCAAAATCTCAGCTACTTATAAAGTATGCTTCCTTTTATTTTACATAGGATTCCATGTCATAAATTAGCCATCAAAGATATCCATTTTCACAAAGAATAACAAAACAGAATTGGAAGGGACCTTCTAGGTCTTCTAGTCCAACCCCCTGCAGGAAATCCTATACACATGTTGGTGGACCTATGGTATGTGTGCCGGAAGTGGCACCCAGAGCCACTTCTGCCGGCATGTGAGAAGTCACCCAGAAGAGCCCCACTGTGCATGCGCATGCACGCCACCACCCGACAGCTGATTATCAGGGTTCTGCATGCGGGGGAGGGGTCATGCATGTGCAGAGATGCATGTTGCACGGGGGTTTCGCGCACACATGTGCAGGGGCATGGGGGGGCAGCACGCATTGCCTTCTCAGGACCAACAAATGGGCCCATAGTATTTGGTTTAAAAATTCAAAGGTCAGTTTATCCATGAGTATACATGGTAATTTGGGTTACACATCAGTATATATGATAATTTAGTTAGACACTTTGCTGTTTGCTTTCTAGATACTCAAATTTTATATTATTCTTTATTTCAGAACATATTCAGTGTCCCATTTATTTTAAAAATCATCAAACTCCAACATATTTGAAAGAACTGAGCTTTAAAATTGCAATTTTATAATAAAATCAATTTAGATTAAACTTTATAATAGCAAACCTGATATGCTCATGAAATTTGGGTATCTAATAAAAATATTTTAATGGATATCCAAGTTTGGAACAAAATGTCATATATTCCTAATAGAAAAACAAACTAATGTTCATAAAAAAAATAATGTTCACCCACACTTTTATATATGGTTAAAACTGATAAGCAAACATTTCAGAGAAAAAATAGTTCCATAAATGTTTGTATAAACAATAACTTCTGTTGAGCTAAAAATATAGTGAATTTTTCTGGTAACTAGGCAACAAGAAAAAAGTCACTTACCTGAATTGCAGTTTGTTTTATGTTATTTCTAAATCCTAACTATACAGATTTTTATTCTCTGTTCTTTAAAGATGACACAAAGAGTGTCTGTTTATTGTTTAGCTAAATTGCTTAATGTATTATTTGATACAGAAAGCAGATCAGACAATCTCTCCTTTATCTGTAATCAGTCATTAGCTTTTTATCCCTTAACTTTTTATAAATGTTTAAATATAATATACCAAATGGCACACTTAGGTAACTTGCATATGTATCAAAATGTAAAAGGCATGAAATCAGCATTTTTCGTTTATGCTAAGCAATTCAAATATTGCTCCTATCTTATTTATCTTCATAGAATATATATTTTATTCTTATGTGCTGCTTATTTTACTTAACTAAAAGACAAGGTAGACTTTTTCTGCCTTCGCTATGTATAATTTGATATGACAATGGAACAATGGAAAATGATAAGATACCTGCTATATTCAATTAACTTCTAATGTTTTCATCTCATTCCCATCCATTTCTTTTTTTTCCCTCCTCATTGACTTTTGGAATATTCCCAGCAAATAATTCAGAAGACAGTTGTGAATCTTGATTTGAAAAGTGGGACATGTTTCATCTTCTAGAGAAATCTCAAATTTTTTCAGGAAGCAGAATTTGCTAGCTGTAAATAAAAAAGCAAAATTCTGAAATTTCTGATCAAAGCTCTAGTTGTAGAAGATTGGTTCATTTAAAGGGGGGGGGTTATCCCTCTTTTTCATGGAATGCCACAAAACCTAAAGATTCCTCAAGGCACAGTTTGAATAACCCCCAATCTAATATACTCTGTCAATAGTTATATAAATATTTCAGTCTTGACTGGTGATAGAAATTTTCTTTGTATATATAGAATGATTAAGGCTGCAGTCATGCTTGCTGACAAGACCACTCATTACGGTAAAAGTTACAATATTAATTTAAAGTAATGTCTGTCAATCCTCACTAAATTGGAAGATTTTCAGCATGCCCCTAGAACTTTCTATGTGGAACTGCTGTTAAAGAAATAGTAATAGTGGTAATTTTAGAATTAGAATTTAGAATTGGAATGAAAATTACTTCCATAGTAGGGTTTGTTTATTGGATTTATTTTGTTACCTGTCTGACTTGCATGTGATTCTGAATGGCATTCTTACTTGAAATCATGAATCTTATTTTAAAAAATTCTCCCAAGTTTTATAGATATAAAACAGAGTTGAAAGGCATTATTTAGGTAGGGTCAATCCCCTGCTCAATGCAGAAATCCAAATTATAGCACCTGAGACATATGAGTATCTAGGCTCTGCTTAAATAAATGCAGTGATCAACTGTATCCCCTGCCAAACTGTTCTTTTTTTCTCAGTTTAAATTAAAATCTATACTTTTATAACATGTGTTCCCTAAAAAAAAAAAAACTTTTAAAATGTTCATTTGTGAATTCAACATCATTTGATGTTATATCATTGGCTACAAATCAAATCATGCCATCTAGAGCCACCTTATAAGGGAGATAAGCAAGCAGCATAAAAATATAATAATAAATACAATAAATATCCAACCAGTTCTAATATATTGCTTCTGAGGTGCTCTCTGAATTTGGTTGTTTTCTTGCAGATGTTTCATTACTCAAACTGGGAAACATCATCAGTGTTAGTGAGGAATGGGGTTTGCTCTTATTTTATATTCTATCTAGTGGCTTGCTCTGTCAGTGTTGGTGGGAGTTGTCTTGGTGATTCTTTGGTTGGCCTGTTTAGGGTTAGCTTATTTGGCCATTTCTTGATTGGGGCATTGTTTGCATCTTGACTGTTGTGTCTAATGTCAATATTGGAATTAATCTCTGCTCATCTGGGTGTTGATTGTTTGTGAGTATATATTTGATCTTTTTGTTCTCTTTTTGGTTAGTTAATACTTTCTTTTGCACAATATGTTGTTTATCTCCATGTTTCTTTAGATAACCAATTTGTCAGACTGCCAGCTTCCAAGAATTTTCTAGGCTTGCCATGGTCTAGAATTGTTACAGTTTCCAAGTTGAAACTATGGTTAAGTCTGTTCATTTGTTGTGAAATTAAGAATATTTTCATCATGACTTTTTCTGCTAGTCTTCTGCCTGTTTGTCTTGTCTAATTGCAGTGTAATTCTTATACTGGACATTGTAGATGACTCCTGTTTTTTTTCTTCTGAAGTTGCTGTGTCTTTTGGTTTACTTAGAATGTTTTGGAGGCCTTTAATTAGTGTGGGTGGTATGTTGATGCCATGTGCTTGCAATAGTCTGTTGGTGGTTTCTGTAATGTTTTTGGTATATGGCAGTGTTACCCTTTTCACAGCTTGTGTTGTTGGTGCTATATTGAGTTCAGTGGTCAAACACTTTTTGATGAAGTTGCATGGATATCCATTGTGTTGGAAGATGTTGTATAGATGACTTCTTTACTTTTTTGGATGTTCAAAATCGCTGCATTGTGTTTGTGCTTGTCTGAACAGTGTTCTTATACAGCTTCTATTATGGGATGATGGATTGCTAGTTTTCTAGTGTAGCTCTTGGTTGGGGTGGCTGATTTTTCAATAGATTTGTGTTTCTAGTTTGCTATTGCAGTCTCTGTTGATCTTCAAGAATGTTAATGTGTTGTTGTTTTCTACTTCCCTTGCTGCTTCTTGATAGACACTGTTTAATTGCACATTTGTTTAATCAATCTATTTAGGTGACTTTTTACCTACATCAGTCAGTGCTCAGTGCTTCCTTCTGGCTGCCCACAAAAACTGGTTTGGAACAAAAAAGTCAAGGCCACCACCATGTCCTTTTTTCACATAGATCATGCCATGTGAAAAAAGAGGTAGGACTACCATCTCAACTTTTTAAACTCCTTTCAGAAGTCACCTCTGTTTCCTTTTGTGGAACTTCTTGATTTATGTAGTCAGAGTATTTGCTAACTATCCATTTGCTGAACAGTAAATACCCATCATTATAGATGTAGTTAATGTATTCTGTTTAATTAATATATTTTTAATCATTTCCATTTATCATATCTGTAGAAAAGTAGAGTATTAAACTTAACAATATTTACACTATATTACAATTTTAGACTTATTCTCAAACTTTCTTTTTAGATATTTCCATACTATATATTTGGGCATTCGGAGTAGACAGAGTGGAGAGAATGACAGGTGGCGCTTTTATTGGAAAATGGTCCATGAGTATGCAGATGTGAGTATGCTGCATTTGCTTGCTACATTTTTGGAAAGTGCCCCACAATTGGTCCTCCAACTCTGCATTGTTGTACAGACGCGCACCCTTCAGGCCCTTCAAGGTAAGGATTTCCCTATTCCTTTTTTCTAGATTTATATCTATGTATAAAAGAACCTGGGTTAGATTCACAGTTCAATTTCACGGAGAATAACACTGCTTTAACAGATTGCAGTCAAATTAAAGATCTTTAGAATATTTTCTAAAGATACGGTTATATCAGTTTTCTAAAAGACAGAATATAGGTGAGTTTAACCTATTTACAGATCTAATTATCTTCTGTACAAAGTCTAAAACATAAATGAACAATCTTAAGTTCATAAGCCATGTGCAACCCCATAAAATTCTTGAAAGAGCAAAGTTGGCATGTCAAGTTTCTCTCTCCCTCCCTCCACTTCCCGCTTTCTCTTACCCTCCTTTTCTCTCTATAAACATAAACAGAGTTCTGCAAACAGATTTCTCACAACAATGCCTGCTAATGCCATTATCAAACAAATGAACTGGTATGAACTACAGCTGCTGTATTCTATTACAAGTATTCTAAATTAATTAAATATTTCAAACCCCAAGCCCTTGCTTTCCAAGGAGGCAGGTATCTAAAATATATATTCACCTTTATATTCTATTAATCCATATGCTCCCTTAAGCTCCTCAAAATACAAACAACTAAGATCTAGGATAATGACACAAACATCAAGTTGAAATTTGTACAGAAACACCATAGCCATGCAGTAACAATGAACATTAAGTAAATTGCAGTAACATAGAACCCTTGTAATTCGATAAGAGCAAGGATTTATAATAAATTTTGGGGAAAATCAGCTTTTTGATAAAGTGATGATTATTTTCCCTTCCAAGTTACTCTTTGAATGATAAATCTTCTTCAGAAAAGCAAGACAACTGATCACAAAGGCTCCATTCACATTTTTATGTACATAATACACAGGAACATTCTATCTAATACATGTGCATAAATTGAATGAAGACATTCCACCCACCTCCCATTTGCATAGAATAGTGTCTGAAATCAGACTTGACATTTGAAATGTTCTGATTTTAAGAACTGTATCTTGAGAGGGTGGCCTTTGATTGGAATAAGTAGACAGTTTTACATGTGTGCATGTCTGCTGGTATATAAGTTTGTATTCTATTGCTAAATCTTGCCTTTAATGATTAATCTGGTAATGTCAATTATTTTTCTCTATATATAATACTTTGCATGCAAATAAGAAAGCATAAATAAATGGAATACCGTTTCTTAAATCATCTATTCTGCTGTTGGATCAATTAAGAATGGACATTTATTCTAGCATTTTCAAATGTTCCAGCAGATATCATTACAATAAAAAATATGTTTTTATAGTCATGATAGTTCTATCAAAATTCAGTTCCTTTGCTTTAATGTTATTTTTTACCTTGTTACCTTTAAAATCTGTGTTATCTTTTTTCAAATGGATATAGTTACATATATGCTGGTGCTGCAAATTATACCTTTGTAAAATAAAATACTAATATGTGAGATAGTATACTATTTTTAAGACCAAGTTATTCTTAAATATTGATCTCTTCTTTTGTTATTCTGGCACACTAGGTTGGAACACTTTAATTTTTTCTAACTAACAGAATTTATGCAATGAGGCTCAGGACACTGTCTGTCTATTTACTACCAGAATGGTTCTCTGAAAACAAGATGGGACCAAATTTGATGTGATTGGAGAAGAAAACAAAGGTTGAGTTTGAAAAATGGCTAGATCAGCTCAAGGGCTGCAGAAAAGACATAACCAGGAAAAAATTCCCCACTGCATCTCTATGGAGGAATAGTTAGATAGTTGTCCAGAAAGTTGCTCATTGTTCCATTCCAACTGCCCTCCCTCTCAACCACATGACCCAGATTAGGAACAGAGCATATGCAGCCCACCTGCACTACCCTGTGCATGCGTACACTCAAACTCATTCAGATGCTCCAATAGGGGTAAGCAAAAGCACATCTAAAAATGTTATATCCATACAGCAGCATAGACACACAGGCAACAAATGTGCAAACACCTGATTAGTTTATGGTGACAAGGTACATACAAATCAAGATGAAAATTCTGACCCTTCTATCATAGGAATCCAATGTGAAATGTAATGATCAAAGGGTAATGACATGTATATTAAAATGCCACATGCATATTCTATAGCCTTTCTTGTTTCTGCCCTGATATTGTACACAAATATTTGAATCTCGTGGTTTAAGTCTGATTTAACAACACACATTTCATTTGTCATCTGTTCAGGTATCCATGGCTCTTAAGATTGATAAACGGATTGAAAAGTATTTTAAAAAATGGGTGCATGTTTTCCATACTTTGTCTTCTGTTCAATCATGTTCAATTCTTCAAGGCTGCCTGGTTAAGTCCCTGCAGTTTTCTTAACAAGATTTTTTAAATAAATGGTTTGTCATTGCCTCCCTTCTGGGGCTGAGAGGGAGTGACTTGCTGAAGGTCAGCCTTTATGCTTAAGGTGGCAATGGAATAGAATAGAGTTCTTTATTGGCCAAGTGTGATTGGACCCACAAGGAATTTGTCTTTGGTGCATATGCTCTCAGTGTACATAAGAAAAAAAATAAAATACATTCATCAAGAATCATAAGGTAACACTTAGTGATAGTCATAGGTTACTAATAAGCAATCAAAACATACTAGGAAACAAATAAAACAATATAAATTGTAAAGATACAAGCAGCATGGTTATAGTTATAAATGGGAAGAGATAAGTAATAGGAAGTATAAGAAGAACAATAGTAATATAGTCTTACTAAGTAGTTTGACAGTGTTGTGGGAATTAGTTGTTTAGCAGAGTGGTGGCATTCGGGGAAAAACTGTCTTTGTGTCTAGTTGTTCTGGTGTGCAGTGCCCTATAGCATTGTTTTGAGGGTAGAAGTCAAAACAATTTGTATCCAGGATGTGAGGGGTCTGTAGATATTTTCACAGCCCTCTTTTTAACTTGTGCTGTATACATGTCCTCAATAGAAGGCAGTTTGGTAGCAATTGTTTTTTCTGCAGTTCTAATTATCACTTGAAGTTTGTGTTTGTCTTTGTTGTTGTTGTTGTTGTTGCAGAGCCAAACCAGGCAGTTATAGAGGTGCAAATTTCAGACTCAATAATTCCTCTGTAGAACTGTATCAGCAGCTCTTTGGGCAGTTTGAACTTTCTGAGTTGGTGCAGAAAAATCATTCTTTGTTGTGCTTGTTTAATGATGTTTTTTATGTTAAATGTTCACTTTAAGTCTTGAGATATGATAGAACCTAGAAACTTGAAGGTCTCTACTGTTGATAGATACTGTGTTATCTATTATTGTAAGAAGTGGTGGTATAGGAGGGTTTCTCCTAAAATCTACCACCATTTCTACGGTTTTGAGTGTATTTAGTTCAAGATTGTTCTGGTTGCACCAGAAGGTTAGTTGTTCAACCTTCCATCTGTATGCAGATTCATCATTGTCTCAAATGAGACCAATCACTGTGTATCATCTGCAAACTCCAGCACTTTAACAGAGAGATCTTTTGAGATGCAGTCATTGGTATATAGTGAGAACAGAAGTGGAGAGAGCACACAGCCCTGGGGGGCTTCTGTGCTAATTGTACAGGTATCTGATGTGATTTTGCCTAGTTTCACCTGTTGCTTTCTGTCTGTTAGGAAGTTTATGATCCATTTACAAGTGTGATCAGGTACAGCTAGCTGGTTTAGTTTAGTTATAAGAATATCTGGAATGATGGTATTGAATGCTGAACTAAAGTCTACAAAGAGGATTCTTGCGTAGGTATTTGGAGATTCAAGGTGTTGTAGGATGTAATGCAGAGCCATGTTAACAGCATCATCTGTCAAATCAATTTGCTTGATAGGTAAATTGCAGGGGGTCTAGCAGCGGATCCGTGATGGTTTTCAGGTGGGACAGCACTAGCCTTTCAAAGGTTTTCATAACTACAGATGTTAGAACAACCAGCCTGAAGACATTCAGTTCCTTTATGGAAGGTTTCTTTGGCACTGGGCTGATAGCAGAGCAATAGAAGCCAGAAGGAACATAGCCAGGTCTCTTGTTTCTAGACTGATACCTTAACCACTTCATCAAACTAGCTATATTCTATTTCATTTTGGAGAGGGTGGGTAGAGGAATCATGTCGTGTCTATTGACATTTTTCTCAAAGTTTTTAATGTCATTTAGACACTTAATGTCAATTTTTAGACACTACCCTACCTGCAGATTTGCAATAAATGGCAGGCAAATCTTACACAGGTGATTTTCTATAGATAATAATGAAGCAACTCTTTTCTTCCCTATTAATTATCAAATTAAAACGGATATTTTTATTACACTGAGAATAAAAAATAATAGTTACAATTGGACAGCTACCACATTACTCAATGGCAAAGAGGGATTCCATTAAGTAGTGGAGAGGAACATCTTTGTCAGAAGTTTCTGGTGGTTGCCCCCCAAAACTGGGAGTTGCAGAATTGATGTAGAATGAATCTTTGAAGCGAAAGCTCATTCTTCTCCTGATGGTTCACAGTAATGGTCTTTTACTATATCTAATTAGGGCCTGCATAACCAATATAATATCTCCCCTACTGACTTAAATAGGATGGAAAATTCTTAATAATAAAGAACTGCAGGGCTGAAATGTCTGCTAAACTCCTGGTTTCACTTTCTTTCCTCATAAACCAACCTGGGAATGATAATAGTCCACTATTTTGATAGTCTCTTGCTCCCCTTAGATGCAGTGTTTTGTGTTAAACACTCACAACTCAGGAAGTTGCTTTGGGTTGCATACTATCTTTCTACCATATCAAATCAATTTTAAGGGATGAAAGAGCTGACATTTCCTCAGAACAATAGATTAGATTAACATGCAGTGGAACTTCTCGTGTTAGAATATAAAGCTGTATAAATCCATTTTGGATAATTCACAACTGCATAACATTTAACTTAGCATAGTAGCTATTGTTAACAAATTACTTAAAATTTTAGAAACATACTTAAGTGATTTTCTCAAAGTTGCTAGCATTGTTTAATGCTTTAGCCATTGAAGTAAGACTGGGAAAACTCACATTCAAGTCCTGTTAAGCCATAGAAACTAATTGAGTGATAGACAACACTATCCCTCAACCCAGAGTTCTTTTTTTTTTATTAAACATTTATTTGACATACATTTAAACAGACAAATCAATACACACACACACACACACACATACACATTTACAGCGTATATTGAGCAATGGTTAATTTTTTTTTCTGTTTTGTGCGTAGGTTATTCTGGCCGTAGTTATGATGTGCAAAATTAAATATTGATATTTTTTCTCCATGTTTAAATCTATCATACTTAGCAGAAAGGTTTCGTTTTAAAGTTTTAAATTTTGTTTTGTTATATTTAAAATCCAATTTCTAATATTTCTCCAAAACTTCTGAGCACATGGGCAAGTCCACCACATGTGAAAATATGTTCCTTGTGCATAGTTACATTTCCAACAGTTGGGTGGTAGGTTAGCCAGTCTCACAGGAGGTAGGTGCCAGCGATGAACCATTTTATATAGGTTTTCTTTATATGAGACTGACATGGTTAATTTGTAATTTGTTTGCCAGATGTGTTCCCACTTATCTAATTCAATACTATGACCTACATTTTTAGCCCAAATTATCATAGATTCTGTGACTGTTTCTTCTTTTAATTTGTAATCCAAAAGATATTTATATGTTTTACTAATTGTTTTCTTTTCCTCTCCTAGCCATATTTTATCTAATTTTTGTGGGATCATATTAAAGCCAAATAGTTCTCTATCTTTTTAATAATGGGTTTGTATTTGTGCAAAGGGCCACCATGCGATCTCCTTTCCTTGAATTTGTATTTGGTTCCTATTTTTAAGCTCTCCAGTATCATATAGTAAATCTTTATACCTGACAGTATTTTCATAATCCAATAGATTTGGATATGTGACTGCTTCCAATGTAGATAGCCACAGTGGAACCTTTGGGTAGTGTTTTTTTTTAATCTTTCCCCAGATATTGAACAACACATTTCTTACATGGTGCCTTTGGAAATATAAATGTTGTTTAGACTTTCCATCCCACATGAAGGCGTGCCAGCCAAGTTGGAGATCAAAACCTTCTAATACTAATAACCTCTAATACTAAAAACTCACATTTGAGTCCTGTTAAGCGATAGAAACTAATTGAGTGATAGACAACACTTTCCCTCAACCCAGAGTTTTTTTGAGGGAGGAAAAATTATGGAATAAATGCAACCCTGAATGCACCCCAAAAACAAACAAATAGGATATGAAGGTAAAAAATAGGTTGGTAAAGATGAATAATAATATCCTGACATATTAATATATAAATAGAGGAAAAAAGAATTCACATTTCTAGGGAAGTTAAGCACTAGACTTTTTTTTTTTTTTAATTAAGTTTTTATTCAAGAAAAAAATATTTTAAAAAGAGAATCACTTTCTCACATTTTACAGTGTTTTCATAACAGTGTACATCTCGATTTAGATTTAGATTTAATTGAAATAATTTACTACAATAGTATCTTAAATCTAATTCCTAATTTCTTACTTATCTATGTTATTAATACGTCGTGATACATTGTTCATTGTTTTCTATGTTACTACACTACTACACCTATATACATAGCTATACTATACATATATACATAGCTATACATTTATCCTTATTTCTGTTGTTCCATAATATCTCTTTAATCATTTTCAATATACATCTTTATTTCCTTTTCATTTAACCATTTGTACCATGTATTCCATGTTGTAAAAAATTCTCCCTCTTCCTTGTTTTTTAATATTATAGTTAATCTAATCATTTCTCTGCATTGGTAAATTTTGTTGATTACTGCTAGATCTGTGGGTACCATTGTTAATTTCCAATTTTGGGCAAAGGCTATTCTTGCTGCTGTGATGAAGTGTAGTATTAGATGCTGTTGTTTTTTTACTCCATGACAGTTCTGATATTCCCAATAAAAAGATCTCTGGATTGAGTTTGATCTTTAATTTTGTCATCTCTAGACATTTTTAAACTAACTTTTAACTAACAAGTGTTGTGATTTTATTTTATCCTTTAGAAAGGGCAATCTTTTACTCAAGAATTGAACATAACAATTTACTGTAGATCTTCAGATAATGTAATATTTTAAGAGACTGAAACACTATACAACTTTATAAATGAAGCTTAATTTTTCACAGCTGTGCCCTGTTGCAGCAGATTTTATTTTTAAATACAAAAGCAATGCCTTTTCATTCTCTTTTTTGCTAAATGCAGCCTCAGAAGAAAAGGCCAATTGCTGTGCCAATTGTTCAATGATCAATACACATCCTTTTCAATGTTTTCAGAGGATTGTGGCATTAGAATTATTATTCAGCAAGTTGTTTTCTTCTGTTGAGAAGACTAGTCATCAAAAAGATAATCTGTGTCAGAGCCCCAGAACCTAATTTATCTTACATAAATGTATTTATGAAACAATGAACATCAGTTAGATCCTTTACAATGAAGAGAACACTATCTGTTAGATTTTACTAGGCAGAATAATGGATACAATTCAATATTCAAGAGTTCTTTCTCCATTCAGATCTACTATCTGAAGATGCCAACGAAGAGCCATTTCCTCACACACAGTGCTATTGTCTGCAATATTTCCATTCCTCTTCAGAAGTAGTATTATAGGCGTGAAGACTGGCTTTTCACGGGGTCACCAGTGCAATTTGGAAAAACCAAACCACACAAAAATATTGGTGATATCTTCTACCCAGGAGATGTCAAATAAATCATGCTTCTGAATATTGTACATTTTATTAATCTCATTCAAGCCTTATTTTTTTTTTTTTTGAAATAATTTCTAAAATCAAATAATTTCTTTTATGTAGTAAATTTCTACATATTTACTGCTTTTTCCAACCATGTAATCTGGTGAGATCTAGAAGAGATGGTTTTCTTGAATTACTGCCATCTACAAAGGATTGAGTAGCTAAGGTTGATCCTTCCTACAATAGCACCCCTTTTTGCAGAAGCTTGCTCCAATTATCCAAATCTCACTCTTATTATTGCACTTCTGAAAGACTATAAATACATGGTTCTTCAGAAGAATATTTGGACATATATTATGCTTTTTATTACTTTTTCTTTTGTTGCTGAAATTCATTGTCTTTTTATTTTAATGTATTATTTGTGAATATAAGTTGCTCATAGCCTTTGGAAATTGAGTGACATCGATTTATATTTAGTGCAGTAAATAACATCTTTTATAATACTGAATATCTTTCTCATTAAATAGTGAGTTTTTCTATCTCTGGTTTGATCTGGCACAAGTGCAATCCATTGAACTTACCCAGTGCAGGAAATTCATTACCACTAAATCTCCAAGAATCTCTCCTTCAGTCTCTACGTAAAAATATTCAACAAAGGACACTCTTATTTATTTATTTAATATATTTATATGGTGACCCAATTCACACACATTGACTCTAACATCTACTGCCATAGTGTTTTCATTGTTAAACAGCTATTACTCTGACAAAAAGTTTCCTAGCACTCAGTCAAAATCTCTTTCCCCTGGAAGAATTCAGAGCAATCTTTCTTCATTTTTTTTCTATGTGAGCCATTTGAATATTAGAAGACTTCTATCATTTCTCTTCACTGTCTTTCATTCTTCAAGCTGAAATTATTCAGTGCCTCCAACTATCTCTCAAAAGTTGCATTATACTGCTGGCTCATTTCATCTTGTAATCAAGAGTCTCAGATAATTTTTTCACTAATCTTCATTCATTCCTATTTTTTCTACTATTCAGATGCAGGATATTGTATTTGTCCCCTTTGAATTTTATCTTGGTTTTTACCAATTTTCTGGCTCATGTTGATATTTTCTTCTTAATTTTTTGATAGAATGACTATCTTTTGTGTCATCTGAAAATTTGTTAATCATATTGTATAATTTCTCATTGAACAGCACAGGTGTAAATCAATTTCACAGTACGCCACAGTGCGCCACATAAAATTTCATATAGCTTGATGTTGAGTGATGTACATTTACTGGGAATCAGAGGTGGTACTCCACTAGTTCACACCTAATCAGGCGAACCGGTAGTGGTTATTTGGCATGGGTCACCGAACCAGTGGCGAACCCTGGCTGGCCATGCCCCCAACCCGGTCGCCTGGTCACTCACTTGCAATTGCTCTCCCAGCTTTTCATTCCCCACGTCCTCTTTCTCCCTGGGGGAAAGTAAGAAAGGCATGGATGCTGCAAGTATGTGAGTAAAGTGCCTGGAGTGAGAAAGAGTGCGGTCTGACAGAGGGGGTGGGCTGAATCGAGCCTTGGAGCACTTTTACAACGTAAAAGAAATGCATTTTGGAAGCAGGTCCTTTAAAAACTTCTCCAAGGATTCCCCATGGACGCTGCAAGTCTGGAGTGAGAAGGAGTGCAGTCTGACAGAGGAGGTGGGGGAATCCACTCCAGCCTTGGAGAAATTTAAAGGAGCTGCTTCCAAAATGCTTGTCTGTTAAGTGGTGTGTGTGTGTGTGTGTGTGTGTGTGTGTATGAGAGGGAGGGAGGGAGGGAGGGAGGGAGGAAGGAAGGGGAAGGGAGAGAAAAAAAGAAAAAAAGAGGAAGAGAGAGAGATTTTTAATTGCTCCATTATTTATCGTGTGTTAATATATTACACTGTCCCTAGACCTAGAGTGATTTTTCTGCCTTTCTTTTGCCTGGGGCTACCACATATTTTTCAGGGTTTACATGCATTCAATGTCAATAGTCCAGAGCATAAAATACACATGTGTTTAACAAGAGTTGAAAGAGACCTTGGAGGTCTCCTAGTCCAACCCCCGGCTCAGGCAAGAAAACTGAGGATGCCAAAGTCTGAGTAGAAATCCTGGGAAAGATGTCAAAATAATACTTAGAAGGGACCTTGGGGTGAACCCTATACCATTTCAGAGAAATGGCTGTCCAGTCTTTTCTTAAAAACTTCCAGTGATTGAGCACCCAGAACTTCTGGAGACAGGCAGTTCCACTGGTTAATTGATCTCACTGTCAGGAAGTTTTTAGGTTGCTTCTCTCTGTTCAGTTTCTATCCATTGCTTCTTGTTTGCATTCTGCTTCTTTGGAAAATACATTGTCCCCCTTTCTTTGTGGCAGCCCCTTAAAAGCCTGTTGCCTATCACACCCTTGGGCAAAGCATGTGAGCCATTTCCTCCTTTCAGTGGTCCATGAAAGTACATCTATAGTATGCAGATAATAAAGTCAAAAAAGGTGAACAACATTTTTGCAGAACTTGAATTTTTACAGAACATAAATTGAGGCTGGGTGACAAGGAATGGCTGGGAGGGGAGGGGCCAGGTGAGGCACCCCTTGGTGTGAGTGACATTGAATTGGCCATGCCCACCCAGTCACATGACTACCAAGCCATGCC
Source organism: Pseudonaja textilis (assembly GCF_900518735.1). Next base: position 170,483 of record NW_020769319.1, on the reverse strand, counting down.
CACCCAGTCACATGACCACCAAGCCACGCCCCCCCAAATAAGCCACGGCCACAGAACTGGTAGTAAAAAAATTTGAATTCCACCACTGCTGGGAATGGCAGAGCTTTGTATCCATCTAATGGCAGCATAGGCCAATCCATAATTTGTCATCTTCTCTAATAGAATCCCATGGAATAATTTGTTGAATGCTTTGCTGAACGTGAGGTACACCATGTTCATCATTTTCCCATAGCAAGATCAGTTGGTCTTTCTATGCAAAAGATCAAATTGGTTCAACGTGGTTTATTTTTCATAAGCCCATAGTGGCTCTTGTCACTCTTTTATACCCATACTTACTATTTGTTAATCTTCTTCAGAGTTTTGCATGGTATTGAAGCCAAGCTCGTAATCTGTAATAACTTGGTCTTCTTGTTTTCCTTATTGACTATAGGAATAACATTTATTTTTCTCCCAAGTTCTGGTATTATGCCCATTCTACTTGATTTCTCAAAGATCATAAAAAGAGGCTCCAAGAGAATAAGCATAAGTTCTTTCATAACTCTTGGATGCTGGATCAGAGTCTTAATGCATGATAGGCAAATAATACTTGATACCTGATTCCCTAACTTTGGATTCCACTTTTTCTTTTTTCAGTGTATTAATCGTAGGTTCATCCAAACGCATTCTCCTGTGAGAGAGGAGACAAAGCAAAGTAGGAATTAACAATCTCTGTCTTCTTCCCAAAAACCCCTGCCATTGGCTCATACTTTCCTTTCTTTATCCTTCTTTTTCTTTTGAGCTAGCCAAAGAAGCTCTTTTGATTATTGTTGGTCTTCCTTGAAAGCCTAGGTGAGCCTAGCTAGACCCCCTTGTCTCTTCTGCAAATGGAACACTCAACAATGCAATGAAGATTCCGGATACATTGGTTTTTCAACCAATGTCTTAAGTAGTTAATCTATTCTATTATTACTTTTGTCTCTTTTCCAATAACTTGTAATGCCCAAGAAGGCATTATCCAAATCTTAGGATAACCTTATCAATTTATAGAACATCTTCACAATAATATTCCTTGTATTTATATCCACATATTCTTGAGTGAACCTTCATACTTAGATTTTTGAATCTCCATACTAGTGTACCCTTTGTTCACATATTATTCCTTGTATGTTTTCATTGGAATAAATTATGTTTTTCAATTGCAACATTCATTAGTTTTATCCCAATATACTAGTAGTTTTTGCTAAATCAGAGTTGATATCCTTCATTCAGTCTTGTTCTTTCTCCTGTTTATCCCCATAGTATATGTATTTGTACAAAGAGATTGAATTCTTGGATCTCATAATATGATCTATCTTTCCTGTATTTACATTCCAGTGGTTGGATCTCCACATTCTGTACACTCCTTCTCACCCAAATCTTTATATTTGGTACCATATCATTTCTACATTCTTTTCTTCCTTCCATACAAGGTCCAGAACTACATGAATATATTTTTCTAGTTGTCATGAGAGGCAGTCTATCTCTTTCCAGTAGTCCCTGATCTCAGATCTTGGCCTAGAGTTGATAGGTGTTCTCTTATTGATTGATTGATTGATTGCCTATTTTGACTTGTACGCCTAGTAGTACGGTATTGATAGATTGAACAGTTTTTTTCCTTTTGTATAAAGATAGATGCAAACAATGAATCAAGCAGTTCCACTTTCCCCCTTCTACCCATCAACTCATCCCATTAGTGGACTGATCATTTGCCTGATTTTTTTTTTCTTTGCTTCTTAATATGTTAAAAACTTTTTAAAATTATTTTTGGCATTTGTTGCATCTAAACTGCACCATCTGTGTAATCTGTTGTCCAATGCCGTTATTTTATTATTTTTATTATTTTTCTTCTTTCTTCATGGAGTGCAGCTTTCAACAGAAAAAAGAGAACATGTGCTAAATGTTCTACAGGTACTGTCAGTGCTTTCACCCCTGCCCAATTCTTTATAGTCCCTTGCAGTATTTTCCAGACTATGTATGCTTGGAGCATTCATTTCCACATGGATGAACAGAAAGGGATATCTGCCAATAGGCTTAAACTATCATTGGAATCTCTCTCCATCACTTTAAAAAATGTGTTCCCCAGAAAGGCTTCTCTAGAAAGGCTGTGTGGATTAAGAATTGCTATTTGAATTCCTCTCAGGGTGGTCTCTGATCAGCATCACCCATCACTGCTTCTTCAATGCAAAGGCAGGAATCCTTTCCTTTCCAGGAGGACTCTTTGAAATAAAATCTTCTTCCTTGGTCACCTGCATCTGTACCAGCTATTTTTTTATCCAGAAATCCCTAAACATCTTCAAGGTATTGTCTTCAAGATGCCACTTTAGTCTTCGAAGTCCTGGAAAGCCTGTTCCAAAAGACAATTAGGAAATATTTGTCAGTTATATTTGTAAGGGTGGTAAATTGGAACTGTTTTTTTTTTTTAATTTAATAACTGATTTTAGAAGTTGCTTGGCTTAAAATATGCATACATTTCTGAATGCCATATCTCTCTCTATTAATAAGATCCACCTTCAAAAACATTATTGTCTTCTGGGACAAGTATATATTGTCAACAAGAGAGTATATATTACATGAAGTGCAAGTATAAAAGAACCATCTAGTTTTCTTTGGATTAATTTTCAGGTACTATAGACCTGATAAAAAGGGGTTCCAGTTATATAGTAAGGGGAATCCATGCAGTTTTATTTCAGATTCAAAAATCAATACGTTGAGAAATTGAAGATTCCTTCAGTGCAATACAAAAGCAGAAAAACTACTTAGCTGTGAGCAGATTTTGATTTCTGATGTGATTAACTTTTGTGTTACTAATGTCTGTAATTTTTGCTGGCCAAGGAATGTACATGTAAAACAGATACAATAAACTGTCTATCGCTTCTCTTTCAAATAGCAGAGCTATCTAGATCCTGATCTACAATACATATGACTTTAACCACTTTCTCCCTTGAAATGAAGCTGGAAGCTAACTGGTAGCCATAAGAGCCACCTTAATTTACATGAGCAAATTTTGCCAACTGTTAGTTATTGCATATTGGACCAGATGAAGCTTCCAAGTGGTTTTAAAGAGCAGTCCTATATAGAGCAAACTGCAGTAGTTGGTACACAAGATAATAATAATAAGACATAAGATTGATACCATTTAAGATAAGCCTCTTTAAGTTACATTCAGAATCAGATTCCAAATCTTTTAGTCATCAATGTTTTGTTTAAACTAACAATGCTTAATTTCTTACTTTAAAAAAAAAAACACTATCCTTTTTTCTGTTCTGTAAGAAACAATTTTGTTTTCCATTTACATTCTATTTTTACAGAGATCTGTCTCTGTAACAAAGATCCAGCAGAACTAAAGAAAGAGCTTGGTCCTTTCTTTGAAAATGTGGTTTTAATTTTATTTTCACCAGAATCTTGCACCGTAAGGAAAGCTATGGAAGAAAATGTCAATAAAGATTTTGAGCCATGTGTAGCCATATTCTTTACATCTCTGTGCACCTGCTGAAGATGATGTCTTTAACAGAGTGGCATTGCTTCAGTTTTCTATTATGTAAGTGAATGGAGAAAAATCTTTATTGGCTTTCCATTCATTGATTCCAGATGGGAGTTCAGAGGACATATAATGGAAAGAACTGAACTGATATCAAAACATTTGTTAGCTTAAAAATCAAAGAAATGACAGCCAGAACCTTACAATGCAAAGCTGATTGCAGACAACAAGCTCTGCTAAGTGCTGCCAAAAGTATGGGTTTGTCAGCATTTTAATTCCTAGTTAGTGTTCAGTCACATCTAGCATCTGTTTGTTTGGGATGTTTAGAAATGTCTTCTTAATAGAGATAAAGGAAACAGAGGGTCTGAAGCTTAGACTTCTATATTTTAATTTCATACATTGAAAAGAAAAGGAAGGAGGAAATTAAAACTATTGTTCCTACATCATTTTTCCCAACCACCAGGCTGTATATCATTTATACTAAAATCGTGTCATTCAAAGAGGAAAGCTAAAATAGTTAAGCAAATCCCATGAAGAAACTTGATATTATACTTATGATATGCAATAAATCAATAAGAAATAATGTCTACAGAAATGACAAATATGTTCTTCAAGAGCAAAACTGACATATTTTCCCTTTTGTGCATGTAAAAAAAGAGGGATATATTTCATTACACAAAAATGAACAAAAGCAGTTCTAAGATGTAAAGCAAATACATGTATTTAATCAATAAAATTAATATTAAAATTAGTATTAATTTAATATTTAAAAGTTTTACAATTATAAAAATAACATTATAAAAATTCAAAAGGTGAAAAATTTCAAGATGGGGGATTAGCAGTTGTTAATACCAGTGCAGGTTCTCATAGGGGCTGGCTAGCCCCACAGTTGTGTGGGCCAGTGTGTTGCTCAGGCAAAGCTGCACAGCCAAGTTCTGATCCCTTTGTGAAAGACCAAGAGATTGGGGGCTTTCCTCATCTCTAAGGACAGAGCTAGCAGCAGAGAAGGCCCTCTTCCTAGACCCCACCAGTTGATATTCTTTGACCAACAGGGTCTGCAGCATATTTTGCCTGAATAAATAGGATGGGCTGATAATATGGGGTGAAGCTGGTTCTATAGGTAACTGACCCTATGCCATGTAGGGATTTATAGATTATGACCAATACATTAAACTTCATCCAGAACCAAACTGGCACCCAGTGCAGTTTGAAGAACAAAGGTGTTATATGTGCCTTTCTTTGGACATCTAATATGGTTTGTGCAGCCACATTCTGTACCAGCTGAGGCTGGTTGGATTGGCTTTCAAATAGGACTAGTTGTACATAATATCAATAAATGACAGATATTTCTGAATATATTAAACCTGCAAGACTGTCTGTCTGTCTCTCTCTGTGTGTGTTTATGTGTTGTGGAGAAGAAGTATTATTTGTACGCTCTTTCAACATATGCTGATGTAATTTGTTCTCTATCCTGTATTGTATTTCTAGCTATTTTTCATAAAAGTCTGAAAAAGACATCTGCCAGTTTTATCCACTTGATCTTTGCTTAGTTAATTTCATTATTCATCCTAAAATTTCAGAGATCCTCACTTAGTCATTGCACATGAGAATATATTTGTAATCTGAAAAAATGTTCCAAGACAGGCCAGAAGATCAGATTGCTTCTGATGTGTCAGTGAAATGAGTTAAATGGCATGTTATGAGATACAGCTTTTTGGAAGGAAACTTAAGTAATATAGCTGGTGAGATAAGGTCAAATTTAGAAGACATTCCCCTACCGTGGCTTCATCCAAATGGAAAACTTTCCAGGCTTCTGATTTCTGCTTTGAGTTCCTGTTTTGTCTTTTTATGATTCATAGTTTGTTACAGAGAAATGAGGGTAATTCCAACTTCTGAGCGAAATCTTTATCAGCCTCAAATGTCACCATTAAATATCTGGCCATGAAGCAAAACCCATCAATTGCAAATAACTCTTCAAATAAAACATTTAACAGCAGCAATCTTTGTTGCCCTAAAGAATTGCTCATTCATATTAGGAATAGGAGTAATTATATTTTGGGGTACTTGCGCTATGATAGAAGCCCTTCTAGTTTTCCTTGATTTAATCTGATTTACATATATATTACAGAGGCCAATTGTTGTTCTAGTTAAGACATCAGGTTGGAAATCCAGAGACTGAGTTTTAGTCTTGCCTTAGCCATGAAGCCAGCTGGGTGACTTTGGGCCCATCACCCTCTTTCTGTCTCAGGAAGACTAGAAGCCACTTCCAAAAATTTCTGTCACAAAAGCTTCAGAGAGCAGCTGCCACATGTCAAAACTGACTTGAAACACTAATTGTGGTTATGGTGGTGGTATATTGAATCAGACAAGCAAGTAGAATTCAAGTTAAAACTTGGCTTCTTATCCAGAATATTATTTATTCCATAAATAATGTAGCAAATCAAAATACTGTCTTTATTTTTATTACATTGTAAATAACCATATTTGGTGAATTCTTCATGTCTCTGTCTATATGTAAAAGCTGGCACTAAATGATGTTTAAATATGAGACATGTGTGATGTAGTAGTTGACATTATGCATTACAGCCTACTAGGAAAAGAAGCCAAGTGACTCACTAGATATAAATTTTAAAATTCCAATAGGGTAGAAATGGAATTTAAGAAGGGGAGGACTTTAGAAAATGATTGTATGTCATTTTACAGTAAGTTGGCATATCTGCTAGCTATCATTCATCATTTTCTGAACAACTAACATCTATACTTAGCTGTTCTAAGGTAATGAAATGGTTCAAGTAAGAATTATGCACAAAATGAAAAATGTTACATTACATATTTTTGGAATTAGACTGGATTATTTTAGGCAGATTATATTTTGCACAACCATCCCACCATCCCAATGGCTATTTCAGGAGATAAACTGTATTAAATATTAATACACAAGATCATTATCATGGTGTCTTTATGTTAATCAAAATGAATCTTTTAATTTGTGCCATATATGGCAAGCTATTTTATTATGAGATTAAAATCACTTTAAAATCTATGTTAAATGTTAAAAATAATGTGAAATGTTCAATTTTTTTAAAGGACAACTTTTCACTTCTTTTTTAACTGTTCTTATTAACATAATACATTATCTTAGTGTCTGGTTGCCAGAAGTCAGAATTTTTGTAACTTTACCTTTACACGTTATGACACTTCATTCTAACATATGGTGAGAATTGACTATTTAATACTGAGTCATTAGTCACTATGACTTATATATATTCTCATTAGCACCAAAAACTATGTTCCTATGTGAATTAGCTCCTGGTAATGTTACAAAGTGAGAAATCAGTTTTAGCTGTAGTATAGCACCTGCATCACATTTAGCATTCCAAAAAAGATTTATTTGCTATGTGTTAAAATGACTTGATCTAATTGTATTCATTCTATATGCCAGATTCTATTCAACATTGAAGAGCATGAAATAAACTTTATAACCACCACTATTTATCCATGTATTAAATGGTCATTTCTATATTTAACAATAAGAATAGAAAATATTGCCAGATACACACTGAAATATATTTTAAACAGCTCTTGAGTATGTTTTAAATATTGAGTAAATTTCAGTAAACATGCAGCTAACTATATTTATTGTCAAAAAGTAGTTCAAATATAGTCAGCTTGAGTTTTACATCAAATCAAGTGTGTAATTTTAAGGTACATCAGAACTTGAATATATAAATCTATCTTTCCAAAGCCAAAGGGGAATTAAATGGAAATTTTAGAATTATACAGGATGATAAGCAGTGGTGTGATTCATTTTTTTTTACTACTGGTTCTGTGGGCATGGCAGGGGAAGGATACTGTAAAATCTCCACTCAGAGGTGGTATTTGCCAGTTCTCCAAACTACTCAAAATTTCTGCTACTGGTTCTCCAGAACTGGTCAGAACCTGCTGAATACCACCTCTGATGATAAGGCCACATTTAAGAACAGCAGTCCCCAACCTTTGCAGCTTGGTGGCTCATCTGGGGAGAGGGGAACTGGGCCACGCAAATGGCGGGCTAGTACGTGCATGTGCGTACACATGCAACCCATGCACAAGTGGCAGGCTAGCATGCACACAGGCAGTTCAACCTGTATGAGCAGTAGGCTGGCACGCACACATGCGAGTGGTCACCGGCTCACTTCTTCAGCAAGTAGAGCTTGCATGCATGGACACTTACCAGCCAACCACTCATGTAACCCATTTCTGAATAGGCCATGGCCTGGTAGTGGGCTTTGGCCTGGGGAGTTGGAGACCCCTGCTTTAGAAGACTTAGCAAAATTAGTGCTATCTGGAGTTATTGGAAAGTTTCCATGTAAGGCAATTGACACTGATCCATAACTTTGGATCCCAAGTCTAGACACTTCCAGAAGAAGTTGAAAATAGAAGATGTTTGGGGGTTGATGTCAAATACTCCCTAGGATGCATGTTTTTATAACGTTTCAGTAAGTATTTCAGTAAATATTAGGGAAAGAAATCCTATTCTCTTACATTTCATTGGGTGTAGTGCAAAACCATTGGCCTAAAAACCAGCAGGAAGTAGGTTCCTTCGCCACGAAGGCCAGTTGGGTGACATTGAGACAGTCACTCTCTCTCAATCCAACTCACCTCAGAGGGTTATTGTTGTAGGGAAAATTAGCTGTGCTCAGGAGTGGGATTCAAAAAATTTTAACAACCGGTTCTGTGGACGTGGCTTAGGTGGTGGGCGTGGCTTGGTGGTCATGTGACTGGGTGGACATGGCTTGGTGGTCATGTTATTGGCTGGGTGTGGCCAACTCAATATCACTCACATCGAGGCATGCATCTCCTCGCCTGGCTTCTCATTACTGTGGTGATGCTGCAACAGTCATAAGTGTGAAAAATGGTCATAAGTCACTTTTTTCAGTGCCATTGTAACTTTAAATGGTCACTCCACACAAGCAAAGTACCAGCAAAGGAGGGAAAAAAACCTCCAGAGAAGTTCCTGAGACAGAAAGTCTAGTCCTGCCAAGAATGTAATAAGGGTTAACAGAGGCAGTTTCTGTAAGCAACACCAGAATGTTTCCTTCCTGCCTTCCTTACAGGATTAGGCCAGTAATTTCTTCTAACAACCGGTTCTCTGAACTACTTAGAATGTTAACAACTGGTTCTGGCAAATAGATGTGAACTGGTAGAATCCCACCCCTGGCTGTGCTCTCTACCTATGAGTTGACCAAATAAATAAGCAGAATAAAAATCTAATCATCTTCATTGTCATTATCTTCATTTTTAACAATCATCATTTTTTTCTTTCCCTTCCCACTCTCTTTCTTAAACCACTTATAATGTGAATTGCATTTTACCACTCATTTTTATTTATTTGGATGAGAATACCAGCTAGAATCATCTCTTATGCTTTGGATGCACTAGAAACAAATTTGCCACAACTGGCAAATATAATTTATTTAATCAATTTCTGACCTTAATTAATTTATAGGTACTGAGCTCTTGCTTCCAAGCAGATGTCGAAAAGCAAACACAAAGAAGTATACTAATGCTTGGAAAATTGCTTGCCCCAGATTTTATTTCTAAAAGTAATAATGATAATTTTAAACCAGTACCTTTCAAAATGCTTGTATAAATTCAGATTGGTTTTAAGTAATTCTTTTGAATTTTCTTTGAATTAACTTTCAGAATAATAGTAAAGATAGATTTGTCTTTTACTGGAAAGGAAAACAGTGACGATGAACACAAAAAGACCCCCAATATGGCATAACAAAAGGAGAAAGCCTTGGGATTCACAACCTTGGGATATGCACAGCGAAGCTTTCTGCTCACTATCTGCTGTGATATTCTTGTGCAAACAAACATGTAAATGTGTGCTATGATATTTCCAAAATTTATATAGCATTGAATCATAAAACTGAAAAAGTAATACATCTGATGTTGCATGTACTTTGACCTTTATTGTTTAGACTATAAAACCTTGTTAATATCCTGACTTACGTTCAGTGAAATTTTGAAATGAGAATGCTTTACTTCAGGCTTATCTTATCTTCAGGTCAAGATAAATTTGGGGTATTTCAATGAGATAAAAATATAATAATATATTAAAATAAATCCTTATTTCTGAGAGAAAGAATCACAGGTGAACTTTAGGAATAGGCACAAAAATATCTTTACATTTTAAATGCTAAATAATGTCCCTTCCATTTTTTTTTAAAAAGACTAACTGTAAAGTCTATTTGCTGCATATGGCTTTCCAATAATACTTGACATACTTTATGAATTAAGTTTTTCAGCAGTGAACAATTATTACAATGAAAACAAGAAAATATGAATAATTGAATGGTCTGTTACAAGGCTCTATCACAAGTAGGTAACCATTTTAATTTGCTTAAACAAGTGGTGGAAAATAAAAGAATTGCAAAACTCTTGTGAAATGAAAAAGAAATGTTAATTTCTATGGCCATATCTAGCTATTACTAGAAAGCTGTATAGTTGACATTTATTTCTCAATTGCATCCTCAGGTTTATTCTTTAAGGTCCCAATACTATATTGACTGCTTCTTCCAATTATTTGATTGCTTTGACTGTATTTGACTAAAATGTTACCTATTTAAGCAATTTACATGGATTAGAAAGTGTAGAATACACATATTAAACAGCACCAGCAACATGCCTCCTCTACCAGATCTGATGGGATGGGCAGATATAATCGAGGAGAGGTGGCCAACAGATAACCTGGCCCAATGCCATGAAGGGCTTTAAAGCTTAAAACTAACAACTTTTTTTTCCTCTTTTTAATATATTTCTTTATTGTGTAGTTGTATAAGTTTACTTGTTTAATATAATCTTTAATAAAATTATTGGGGGGCAAATCAGCACAATGAATTTGACCTGGAAGCAAATTGGCAACCAATGCATCTTGCGTAGGAGAAGTATATCACCTTCTGTTCTAGAAGTACACATACCTGCCTGCACCGCTACATTCTGCATCAGAGGAAGCTTCCAGATTCTCTGCCAGGGCACTCTGTGTGAAGCACATTTATATTGGTAGAATTGGGAGGTGACTAGAACATGTGTGACTGTGAAAAGAGCCCCCTGATCTGGGAAGGGACATAATCGTACACAATACAAAGATATGCAAAAGGTCCAACTGCCACCTGCTCTTTCAGAAGGTTCCCCAGATTTTTCATTGGGTCTGTCTGGACATTGCAAACCCATCCAGCACCAAAGATGGCATAGCCTAGAAGTGGCAGACAAAACCTCCTTATCACTCAGGTTCAATCTGTTGTTTCCCATCCAGACCCTCAAAGACTCCACACACCAGGATACGATATTCACAGCATTGTTTAAGTTATCACGGGCAGCCATGTATAGCTGGGTATCATTAACGTACTGATGAAACCTCACCATGGAGGCAAATAAGCTCACCCACCTCACATTAGATGTGGAATAGGAGAGTGCACCAAACTTTGCAGTACTCAACATAGCAGGGGCCAAAGATGGGACCCCCCCCCAAAAAAGCAATAATAACTGGATAAACACTGGAAAAAGGATACCAACCACACAACACTGTGCTACCCATCCCCAATCCTCTGAGTCAATCCAAAAGGCTAACATGATCAATAATATTGAAAGCTGCAGAGAGGTCAAGTAGGACAAGGATGGTGCACAGCCCAATCCCACCCTCACTAGAGTTCATCCCAAAGTGTGACCCGTGCTGTTTTTGTCCCATATTTAAGTCTTCGTACCTACTGAAAAGATCCAGATAATCTTCTCTTTTCAAGGCCCCGCACACCTGCTCTGCGACCACTTTCTCAACCACATGTATGCATTCTACATACAAGAATTTAACTAAGAAAACATAACAAGTTGTTTTCACAATTTCAAAGACACTTAATCTCTACTATCATGTCCTATTCATGTAGGCCTGTTACAGCCAAAAGCAAAACAGACCAAAAAAAATCATTAAATTGTGCTGCAGTGCCACCTAATGGACTATATATATTGTGAATTGTATGAATATAGTTTTTTCTATTTTAACAAATTACATGTAAGTGATATATACCCTACGTTAGCAAAAACAGTCCTTTTATTAGCAAAATACTCATGCATATTTTTAGTACTTCAGCATCTGCATGGTTGTTTGAATTTTAATTTTAAAAAAACACAATAGCAACATTAATTTAAACTGCTTTGCCATGTCACGTTTTAGTGCATTCTTCCAAGATTTTTGGATAACAGTACTTTCCTTTCTCTGGGAAAATTGTAATTATTTGGGATTGTGGTGGGATTGGGGATGAAGGAAGAGAAAAATAAAAACCCTTCAGTTATTTTTGAGGAAATTCACAACCTGACCAATTTTCTTGCTCTTCTTTGTATTTAATCAGAACTGTCTTGCTATATGGTTTAACAGAATAATACAATATTTCAACAGAAGTGTCTTATATTCAGCCTGTTTGACCATAAAATTAATTCAAAAGGACATTAAAAAGGGAAACATTCCATATAATTCTTGCAAATAGTGGTACAGATAAAAATATTTGGTTATTATAGACTGTATCAAAAGAATTCTAGTATATCCTCCTGATACTGAAAAGAATCAAGGCAAAGAGCACTGAGAAAAAGTAATTGTTAAAGCTGAAAATCTTGAGTTTAAAGGAAACCTAGGCAAACAAGCAAACAATAATAAATATAATTATCACTGGCACTCAAGATGAGTAAGAGTTCCTTAAAATGACTTAATAAAGACACAGTTATAATCAATCTGATCATAGAAAAAGGTGCAAGAATGGTAGTTGATCACGAATATGATCCAATGAACTACATGGCTGTTAAAAAAAGGCAAATTCAGGTGTCATAAAGATAAACATAATTCCCAAACAATTCTAACTTATTCTGCTTTGATTTGGTCTGGGATGTAATGTTAGGTTTCATGTACTTTACTTTCAGGGGAAATGAGAGAAATTGTAACAGTCTCAGAGATGGTAAATAACAATGATCAATACTAAAAACAAAGTTCTATAAAAAGAGACTGAAGGGTTTTATGTTTTAGCCTTGAAAAAAGCTCGCTGAGGGTGTCAAAATGATGCTTTCTTCAAAAACCTGAAAAGATGCTCTAGAAGAAAGATAAAATCTGTTCTTATACATTGAAGAATAGAGAATATGAAATTGTTGTGGCTCCGGGCTTGGATTCAGCTCCTGTGATTGATATGAGTTCAAGTGAAGAGGTTATGTCAGAACAATTTGAACCAGCCTGGCTTTCTGATTGGACTGATAACCAGGATGAGGAGGTGGACGTGACAAAGGACGACAGACCTGATGTATTAGAATTGTCAGGACCTTTGATCTCCTCTGGTTCTTTATCTGATCAATAGCCGGGAATGGCTGACAGGGAAGTTTTGAGAGAGTCTTCTAGTGGAGATGAGAACTTGGAAAATTTGTGGTTAAATGTAAAAAATAGAAAACGGTTGAAAAGGCAAAATCAGCTGAAGCAAATGAGAAGAGCAAGTCAGTAAATTAGCACGTTGCCTTAATGGGTATAAAAGGACACAGCTGGGCTGGCGCATTTTCGCCAGGAACAAAATGTCTATTTGAGTGAGGACGTTACAGCAAAGAGCTCTGAGGTTGAGGATTTATTGCCAGGACTGGTTTGCCGGACAGAGTAAGACTTATGCTGTGGTTTCTGTCAGCCGTTATTTATTAAGACTTTTTCACGTTTGATTTAGTTGTGAAGCGACTGCTTTCCGTTTTGTTTGTTGAATTTCGAAGGGGAGTCATAACATGAAATAATGGTTATAAGAAGGCAGATTATGACTATGAATATTAGAAAAAACTCTTCAACAGTAGGAATAGTAGAACCACCAATCCTGAAAAGTGGCAAATACCATTTATTAGGCTGTTTACCTTGAATTCCTGCATTGAGCAGAAAGTTGGACTAGATCTTTCCAAGTGTTTGTTCGTGTTCAGTATATATTTTATATGTATATCAGTCCATTATTATTTTGATTTTATAAATATTAACCAAATATTAAATATATTGTCCAGAATCACTAGGACACTGGATTTGAATTTATAAGATAAAGCATTTTTCACTTGCACAAGTAGGCAAACAAGGAATATGGATCGAATCTAATAACACCGTCATAATAAGGCCATCAAAATTGGGAATTTAGCTAAATTTATGCCCATGTTGAAATATGAATGTTTTAAACAAATTTTCATCTTAATCTTCAGATTTTTTCCATAAAATGTTCTAGTTCTCCCACAATTCATCTGTTGAAGGGTAGCACATAGTGTGTCTTTAATTGAATTCTGAGTCTTTGGGGATTGAGGTAGGTGTGTGTGTGTTTGTGTGTGTATTTCAAGCTGTTATATAATATTGTTGTCTTATCTTACTGCTAATATACCACTACAGTTTCTGCCTGTAGGATAATTTTTTGTCTTGTAAGTTTTAATCAGTTCATTACAGTTATGTTTGTTAAATAAATATTTTCAATAGTTAAAAGTTCCCTTGAATCTTTAGATGCCTGTTACAAAAAGTTATTTATCATATTGCAATATTCTAGCATAATTCTTGGTTTGATAGATCCATTGGAAGAAAACATACACAGGATTGCACATAATGTGGGCCTTTCTAGTAGAAGTGTAATGAGATTATGCATGTTTTTTTCAAAAGTGTCCATCTTCATTAATGGCATGTCCTGTATTTATTGTCCTTCCTTTTCCTGTAGGTCTTACTGCAGCAGCATCTCTAGTATCCTTGGCATGGGCACTAGCTTCATATCAAAAAGCTCTTCGTGACTCCCGGGATGACAAGAAGCCTATCAGCTACATGGCTGTAATTATTCAATTCTGTTGGCATTTTTTCACAATCGCAGCCAGGGTGATTACTTTTGCTCTCTTTGCCTCTGTTTTTCAACTGTACTTTGGGATCTTCATAGTCCTTCATTGGTGTATCATGACTTTCTGGATTGTCCATTGTGAAACAGAATTCTGCATTACAAAGTGGGAAGAGATTGTGTTTGACATGGTTGTTGGAATTATTTACATCTTTAGTTGGTTCAACGTCAAGGAGGGAAGAACACGTTGTAGGCTTTTCATTTACTATTTTGTGATCCTTTTGGAAAACACCGCCTTGAGTGCTCTTTGGTATCTTTACAAGGCTCCTATGATTTCTGATGCATTTGCCATACCGGCACTATGTGTGGTGTTCAGCAGCTTTTTAACTGGCATTGTTTTTATGCTGATGTACTATGCCTTCTTTCATCCTAATGGACCACGCTTTGGGCAGTCACCAAGCTGTGCTTGTGAGGATACTGTAGCTGCCTTCACTCTTCCTGCTGAAGTAGCATCAAGTACTTTAAGGTCTATTTCTAATAATCGGAGTGTCACAAGTGACCGGGATCAAAAATTTGCTGAGAGAGATGGGTGTGTACCTGTCTTTCAAGTGAGGCCAACTGCACCTTCAACCCCTTCATCCCGACCACCAAGGATTGAAGAATCCGTCATTAAAATTGATTTGTTCAGGAATAGGTATCCAGCATGGGAAAGACATGTATTGGACAGGAGCCTCAGAAAGGCCATTTTAGCTTTTGAATGTTCTCCTGCTCCCCCACGACTACAGTATAAAGATGACGCCCTTATACAGGAGCGATTGGAATATGAAACAACACTATAAATACAACGAATAAAGAAAACTCAGTGCAACGGCTCTGATGCATCCAAATAAAAGGGTAATAATAGGGCCGTGGCAATAACTTAATTTCATTCTACAGCAGATCAGGAAGCTATAGCAGTGTCCTTAGTCTGACTACCATCATGATTATCATTTGATCCACTGTACCACAGTCTATCTCAGTAAGCCTAAAAGAAGCAGCATGCAAAAACCTCAAAGAATCATTATTTTTGACTGAGAAATAGACTTAGTCTGATTATTCTGATTTTAAAGTGCATTATACAGAATTTAAAAATAAGGCAGGAAGGGTTGAATGAGTGACATCCAAAACACTAGTGAGTGGGGTTTTCTTTTCTTTTTTCCTTTTTAGATAAATCCCTACATATATTTTAAGCTGAGTATGTTTGCATACTTATTTACAAAATAAAGCAGCAGTTTAGAAAAAATTGTCAGAATAACTAAATTCATACAAGGCAATGTTACTGTTATATGAATTCTAGTTTCTATGTAAGAAATTAATGTAATTATCTTGCATAGGTAAATCATGAAACATTTTCAAATGAGAGACACTGAACAAGGCATTAATAATTTTCTGTGAAGATTACATTCAAAACAGCAGTAAAAGAGAATAGGTGTTTTAATCTACTACATATGAGTAAAACATCACAGAATGCTATAACTTTTTAGTGCCAAATATCATGTAATTACAAAATTAATATAATATTATGGTTTGAAGAAGCGATAATGTGTGACATGTCCTAAAGAAGTAGGAAATAATACATTGTACTTTCTATAAATACAGTCAATGGTGTTTAAGCAAAAAAATATTCCCTGGTTTGTAAGCATATAAACTACAGTATATACTTTATAAATACTGTAATCTACAGTAATGTACCTTATGCACAAGTTTTTCTTGAAGGAGATAAAACCACTTTCATTGTACTTGGACATAATACAACAATGTGTTTCAGTTTCACAAAATTGTGTTTCAGTGAGCCTTGGATTTAATGCGACTCCACCATCTTGTCAACTGACACGACATCTAATAAGATCAAAAGTGTCCATTTCTATTCTAGCTGAAGCGCTATTTCACTTGCCATGTTAAGGTTAGTTAAAACAAATGATTTTCATGTGTAGCTTAATGTTCAATGTTTTTCCAACTACACATATTTCTGATTAATAACATTAAACTAGTCTTTGATTAGCTAGAAAAACTAAAATTAACATAAATTTCATTTTAGTATTTTGTAAAACAAGTTAAAAGTTAACACAAGCTAATAAAAAGTAAGGAAGAAAATAAACCAAAAGCAAAGAAAAGCAAAAGATGCATAAAAAATGCACTCAGAAATAATCTAAAAGTTCAGTACTCCCATCATAGGTAAATTAAAAGAAGGAAAATACATAAATCCAAGGTTTACTGTGGCTCACTTTTGTACAGCTAAACTACACTTTAGCCTTATATCCAAACCAGCTAACTGTCAAAAATTAGTTTTGCAAATAGGTATCTGGGTATGATTCCAAGAAATATCTTTTCTTATGTTAAAAGTATCCTTATGGTGCTTTTGGTTGCATTAAAGGTGCAAGTCAAAATTTGATAGTATTTTTTTTAACAAAAATTGGTGCAAACTGGAATAACTCATGGATTATGTCAATATTTTTGTAAAGCAAAAACTCAGTACGCAAGTTGTTACTTTTATAGGCAGAATCTTTTCACCTGTAATTCTCTTTATTAACTTAAAATTTCAAAATTAGTCCATAATTATATCTGCTAGTCCTTTGTAAATTAATATAACTGCATAGTCTTGATGCTGTATTAGTTTGTTTCACAATATCATGCAATATGAAAATATCCATTGCTACCTTCAGAATATTTCAAAACAATGAAAAACTTCAGTTAAGCGCTTCAGATTTAATGCAGTGTGTACAGTGGATGCTTTATAATGAATTCTGCTGAACTCTAAACAATGAATCAGCATTTTCCAATCTGGAATTCTCCAATGTTGTTGGGAACACAACTTCAGAAGGTGAAGCCACAGCAGTGGAGAATTGCAGATTGGAACAAGCCAATTTATAATTAGGTTTAGCGTGCAATTTTGTAGATTCATTAGTGAGATTATAGTTTGTTCGTTTTACTTCAGTTAATCTCTGGATAGTGGCAGGCTCTATTTTCATAATGTTTCTGCAGTATATTAGAAACTTCAAAAAGTGAGATGGTTCATTGTGTTATTCTTAGGCAGCGGTATAATCGCCTATTGCAAATGTCAGCAAGTTGTTTATGAATATAAGCAGCTTCAACAAGCGGATAGTGAAACAGATTTTTGTACAGTTGTATTGACTGAAAACAACTTTCCCTCCAAAAAATAACTCTACGTAAATATGCCTGTACTCCCTTCCAATTGAAAATTTCCTACTTCAATTTAATTAACTATTTAATATTATGGCATGTTGAATTTGCACTGTTTCAAGCCATGATGCAATTATATTGGCAAAACTCATCTCGTTATTTCAATAGACATACGAGTTGAAATTGTGGGATCAATAAGCTTTCAATACAAATTAAACACGTATGGCTGGGCAATACTGGTCCATTACTAATTTCAAGTGGCCCTCAGTCTGGTTTCAAAAATGAAAACATCTGACAAGAATGGTCCATCCTTTTCCTGAAAACTTGCTGCTTAGGGGTAAAGGAGAGGCAGCATGTGCAAAACAGCGAGAGGAGGGGAAAAGATGAAATGTGTCATCTCACACTCCTGCCTGCCCCTGACATCCATTGTTTCAGCTTTACCAAAGTTCTCCAAGATATTTTTGTGAAAGGAGGACAGCCTTTAACAGCACAAAGATCACCTCATCTGTATGTGCTGCATGAATCTCAGCAAAGCTCCTCTCCATCAACAGTCTTGCATTTGTGATTCTTTTCATAGCATGTCTTTTGCATCTGCCATTATAATGTGTGAAACAAGATACAGTATAAGAGAAGAGGAGGTTTGAGTTTTGCAAAGTTTGTTCAAAAGTAATGAACATCATGTTTGGATAGAAAAGCAGGATGCTTGTTTCTCATTGGGTTTTTTATAGTAAAGAATATGAACATTTTGTTTTTATTTGTGAGGTCTTCCATGTCTTAAGATTGAACGAATGGATCCTGCATAAGATATATTTGCATGTTTTAGTCATAGCTATCTTATACAGTAAAAGACAATTTTTCAATTCAGAGGTATAATTCATTACAATGTAATTTACCCCCATTATGGACAATTTTCAGAGTTCCATGAAGACAATCTCTTCTCTTCTTTAGCTAGGAAGGAGCCTTTATATTCACAGAATGGCCCTTCTTGATATACCACAATGTTTAATTAATTCTATCTTGATATGGCTGGAGTTGCCTACCTGATTTTTTGATTCTAATATACATAATTCTGTTGTAATACTGTGCAGAGTCAGTACAGTAGACAATACAGTCCATGACATACTCTTCTCTCTTGAAAACAGGATTCAGTTTTTCTGCTTCAGTGTTATGATGATGTATAATTATTTTACATGATGTCCTTGAACTTATTTAATTGGTGTAATTTTACAGGAATAATGTTATTATTCTACCGTTTTCATGTTTCCTATTTCATTTCAAGGGAACCAATGGCAATATAAACTTTCACAAAACTAATTCTGGTGCATTCTAAGCAATCTTTTAACATGTAAGGCTCAGCCAATGGCTTACTGCTTCCTGCACCTCCTTCTTTTCCACCGACAAGTAAGAAAAGAAAAATGACCAAACTTTTCCTATTACCTTATCCTTAGAATGCAATTTGCTACCATTTTTTTCCCATTCCCAAAGTGGACTAAACTTTGGGCTAGTGGGTTTTAAAGAGGCAAAATGACTACTTGCTTCCACCCCTTCCTCTAAGGAAGGTTCATTTTGCATCCTGGCCTCACCCACTTTTGGAGAGTAGCTCTCAATAGCAGACCCACAAGCCAAAGGATGTTTCATAACTCTAATATGCCTTCCTGGGCTGCCACCATGTTGACATACAGTGGTCCTGTTTGTATAATCTGTTTAACTAGACTGGGACAGGGATGTTAACATCTTGCATGGAGTCAACCTTGGGGTGCTTTTTTGTTCTGCCAATGCTAAAATGGTTTGGGGCGAACTTAACTTTCCCCAGTTTGCTACATCATATGAACAAGTATAAAGGGATGAATAGAAATGTAATTCTTTCTTTCTGTCTTAGAAAGGTAGTCATTAAATGGTATTATCTAATTAGAGCTTCAGAAAAATATCATCTTTTCATTCATTCTACTATTTACATGTGGTACAGTAACTACATGAAAGGGCAAGTTGTCTAAATTCCCCCCTGCATCAGCAATAGTTCTGATCTCACTTCACCAATTATTTTTGTTTTGGTTATTTTTCTTAATTATTTTTTTTAAAAGTAATAATAAAATTAAAGGCTTCTTACTATGTTTGCAGAAGATAGGAAACCAGTCATTATTTGACCAATGCCTTCCTGCTATCTGTTATTTGTATTACTTAGTATATATCCAGTTGTACAATTGTACCGTTTCTTACAGACAAATCACTACATCAATGTGGTTTTGTCAGAAATGCTCCTTCCAAATCAAGCCAGTTCAACATCCAGTTTGCTTCCTCAGCTCCATTTCTTTTCTTTAACACATCTACCTCTGGCTCCATTGACACATAAAAACCTCAGTCCTAGTCCTGAAGGTAGCA
This sequence comes from Pseudonaja textilis, assembly GCF_900518735.1. Next base: position 150,590 of record NW_020769319.1, on the reverse strand, counting down.
TTATCTCCTGAAATACTCTGACAAAGAAGTAGTTGCATTATCTGACTGCTCTGCTATCTTTGGAAATTTGTTTGCTCTTTTCCACTATTTGGCTGCTATGTGAAAGGATAGCAGGCAGTGGCAAACCTTTAAGACCTTTAATCTCCAGCCCTTTGCATTGTCACTAAACACTGGCAAGAACTACCTCTGTGTCCCTCACCTGAAGTTTGCTACATGCAACATATACAGAGACACATGGAGGACCAACAAGCCACATTTGCTCTCCAACAGTGATGGTGGCCTCTGTTTCCAGGATTTTTACAGCAGGTTTCAGAGTATGCAAAAGTCAAAAGTGTTTTTTGTTTGTTTGTTTACCATAGACTGCAGCTTTCCATGAAGTTGCTTAGACATTAGTTCCCCTTATCCCAAGCTTCCAGTTAAAATACAATAAGAATCATAACCTAGTTGTGCTTTCTTCATGATTTTGGGGCTCAGTTATTGTGACAATAAAACTAAAGGGCTTGAGGTTCCTAAAGCAAAAGTAGTATATACGTATAATAAAAACTAAAACAAAATAAATGAATAAATAAACTTTGTAGGACTGCTTACATTACCCTCCTGGATCCTCTAGTACAAATAGGCCCATTATTATCATACTTGTTCTTTGCATGGCCATGGTGATAGAGCTGCTTTCAGTTGGTAGAAGCTATGATTTTGCAGTGTGAACTTGTAAGGACAGTATCTTTGCTACTCAGAGTTGATGGGATGCATGGCACTGCTATTGCTGCTTAATGGCTTATCTATGTTGGCGTTCCTAACAGTCAAGGGCTAATATGAGGGGAGACATAGCAGAATCCTCAAAGACAAGAGCTGAAGCTGACCACTACCAAGTCCAGAATATAGAATGGAAGAAATTAAGGAAAATGCAGTAAGATGGAAAATGAACTGAAAGTTTGTTTTGTTTTGTTTTGTTTCAACAAGAAAAACTGAATTTATTTTTTTCTGAAAAGAAAAAAAAACTTCATCCTCCCTATGCAGTGCTCCCCAATATTTGTCCTAGTGATTCTAATGAGTGAAAGGGATAGAAAAAAATGCAAAATACACTTTGAAACAGAGTTGTTCTGAAAATTAGTAATCTTGTAAAAGTCTATGTAAATTACATACACATATTTTTTTTTCTGGAAAATGTGTAGGAATTTCTGCCAAAACTCTACTTAATGGGCATTATCTTGCAATTGCTGGTTCAAATGGAAGTGTCATTTTGATATGTTAACCACTATTCTAGTACTGTGTTTTTGTTACCTTGTATTTCAATGTTTGGCATGATGCCTTCTAGATAGATTGAACTTCAGACTTTAGAATTTCAATCTGTATGGTCACTGTTCCCATTAACTATGGATTCTGTAACCAAGGCAGAACCTGAAAAGGCATAATGCATTTTACTGATATAAAATATCTGTAAAAACATGCATCATGTACCACAACATCTTTTGGGACCATAACAATATAATATATCTATAGTAAATGTTTGCATAGGGCATCATCCAAGAAACGTGAAAAATCGACAAGACCTTGATGGGCTCTTATGAAATGTTAAAAACATTTGAGATGCAGAAAACAGACAGGGCTTAATATATTAATTTTGCTTACTTGTGAAGTTCTAATAATGCAAAGCCATTTTATAATTACATTTCCAAGAGTTGGAAACTTATACCACTATTTGTCTGGCTATGTTTAAAATCTGCATTTTTTTACAGTAGACTACCTCAGTAAGCTTTAATTTTCATTCTTTTTACAATTTATGACATTTGGAAAACAAAATGTTTTTTCAAAATTATGCCAATTAGTATTTAGAAAGAATAATCTGGAGGAGGGAAAATACCTACCCTAGATCATTAAGGAATATGGAATACTCTTCCTCACCATGAAGCATTTATGATGATGTTTGCAGGCAGACCAGTTTCTGTATTTATTTTATATCTTTTATAAGAAAGAAAATACTGGTTGCATCTAATTGCTGGGTCTGAAGTGAAAACTTGAGCAAAACCCAAAATCATACCACCTTTCATCCACTTGGTGGCAGAAGCATACAGCTTTTCTCCCTTTTTAAAAAATAACAGGAATATGCTGGTATCAGAATTCACTGTGTCCTCCATCTGGATTACTAGATTTTGATGTCCAGCTCAGTATCCATATAGCTGATTTAGGAGTGTGAGTCTATGACATGCAGTTGAAATATCAAGGAACCAACTCATATAAGCTGCTTGTATATGCTTACTTTGTCTTAAGAGTTGTATTTTTCCTATTTATAAATTAAGGTTTTCCCCTCACTTTGTTTATCCCGTATCAGTAATCTATTTATAAGAAATACCAGGAAAAAGTAATGAAAAGTTACCCTTTGCAGAGTAGAAAATGACCAATAATTTCTCAGCTCCTGTTGTAAACTGTTGCATTTTAAGCAGATTGTGCTAATTGTAACTGTGCTTTTACTCAATAGTTACCATTATCAGATCATCTTTATGTTTATGGGAACCATGTAGATATATTTCCCTCAAGCACAGTGACTTGAGTTGAATGATATTCATGACAGTGCTTGTGCTATGACCTGTAAACATTGTACAAATGTACTTGGTATTTCGTTTGAAATGAAGACTCAAATAGATAATGGAACAGAAATCCTTCCTGTAAATACCTATATTCAAGACTCCATGTATACAAACATTCCTTTTGAGTCCTGATTGTGAAGAGTGTCTTGATTGGCTAGAGACCATTGCCTTTCACTGACAGTGGTTAAATGTGCTATAGTAAAGAACACAGTGTGTGAAGTATTTGGTGTACTACAGTACCATAGTTCTTTTGGTCTGTTAAGTAAGTTACAATTTGTGATGAAATGAAATTCATACTTAAACATTTCTTTGAATACAACTTGATTTTTCTTGTAAAACTTTAAAAGAAAACTTGAAAAATTTTATATATTTGGATTTTGTAGATTTTTTTTATTTTATTGCAACAAGAAGTACCAAATCATTAAATAAAGTACACTGTGGTCATTTTACTGACACTATGGAGTCTTTTTACCACAACGTTGGCCCAGCCCAAAGCTGGTTGGTTCATTTCACCTGGTACGAGTTAGCCAATAATCACACAAAGGTGGATGGGAACATATAAAAATGTTTATTTCTGTGCAGAAGTAAAGAAATCAGCTCTGAGGTTAAAGTCTCAAAACAAGCACTCGCTGTGTCCCCTCACATTTATTTATACATAATTGATTGCATCAGCAGTTTTGATTGCGTGAATATATTTACCTCACCACACACTTTAGCTCTTGGTAGGCAGATTTTCCTAGCTCCTAACGGGGACAACTAGATAACTTTTTTCGTTCTAGGAACTTCCAACCACCTCTTGTGGTACCATGACAAATGCCTCATTTTAGTTAAATATGCAATAATAAATACAGTGTGTGTGTGTGTGTGTGTATGTGTATGTATGTATATGTATGTGTGTGTGTGTGTGTGTGTGTGTGTGTGTGTGTGTGTATATATATATATATATCCATCTATCTATCTATCTTTGGTTGTTCGGGTTTTCTCCCGCGTAAGAAAAACCCGAACAACCAAAGATCCACATACAAATACCCGCGAGAACCTCAGAAAACAAATATATATATATATATATATATATATTTGATAACCAAGGACCTGTATATGAGTGCAATATTTACAACAATGTGCATATTGTATTTTGATCTTTAGGTCACTCCACACTAGGGGAGTCCTCATAACTTTGTTCTCTTTGGGATACATGAGACTCTTTCAAGCAAAGTTCTGGCTGCACCTGGCGCTCATTTTTTATTGGCTTAGGGACACATTTTCTGCCAAAGGAATTCTTCAAAATAGAGATGATGAAATGCATCTTTCCCATTGTTACAATCTGTGAAAGAATATCTGGATAAGAAAGTATGGCAGACTTAATTACATCCTGAAATACTATTTGGTAATTCCACTTTTAAGCTGTAACATTCCAATAACATACATTTTACTGCTATTTTGTTGGCGAGATACATTGTTCTTTGAGGTGTCAGTCTGCCCAAACTGTGCTTACACTTATACCATAGACACGGCAGTGACTAAACTAATAAATGATGCTGCCTGTTCTTGTGTCCATGACCAAATAACAAAGTAATGTTCTTATAAGGTTTGCAGCAGGTTTAGTCTATCCCTGCTGTCCATGTGCCACATGGAAAAAAAGATGAAGAAGGTTCTTAAAGCCTCTGTGCTATTAGTTCTTTTTGTTCTTATTATCTAGAAATTCAGAATACAAAGCAAATGCAGATTACAACATTCAGTGTTCAACATTCAGTGTGAGAGAGGCTTTACAGTCTCTCTCACACATTCACTCAGACCCCACTCAAAATATACCTGGCCTGGCTAGAATCAAAGTGGGAAGCATGGTACTTTGTTCTGTGTGATGGCTCTGATAGCTCTGACATTTCCCATCACTTTTATAAGTTCTGGCAAGGTTTAGATAGTCATAGTTTCTACTAAAGTATTATTGTTCTATCCATTAAAGCACTGAAGGAGCAATGTCTTCCAGAAGATATGGTGCGAATCTTTCAAACTTTTATCCACCCCCAAAAAAACTTCCTCTGGCACACAGAGACAATTGGAAAAAGCTTTTAAAGCAGCCATTTGAAGTTTTCAGAAAATGTGACTTTTTAATGTCTTTACATTTAGAAGTGACATCTCACTATTGCTAAAGTGTCTTTTGGAGGCTCAAGTCCTAGTATTTAATACTACTGAAAACATATAAATTCTGTATATTATTGTTTCTGTTTATTTATTTCATTTATCGTCTATCTTGTTTCAAGTGACTCTTGCTTGCTTCCATTTGATAGTTTTATCTGTATGGTCTTTTTCTTCAATGAACATGGTATTCAAGAAAAAAAACCACTAAGAACAATAGAAAGCACAAAGTAATTTAATTACTAATTTAATATGTAGGAGATATTTTCTAGTTGTTACTTCAGTTTTATTCAATAGATATTTTACATCACATGATATAGAACTAAAGAAAACAATATGAAATAATGCAATTAAAATATATTTGTAAATAAAACAAAAAATAAAACAACATTTCAGTGTTACTATAATTTAAGTGATTTAAAAGTGTTACTCAGAAAAAAATATCCAGCAGTAACCATAACCCTGATCTCAAGATATTTGTCAGTTTCCTAGTTCACTCCTGGAAGTGCCTTACAAATACTTTACTTTTTAATAATCTAAACATTGACTAATCATCATGAAGGAAAATAAACAACAAATGAAATTAAAAATAACTTTAATGTAAAGCCATACATTTTGCAATAACATAACGTTAAAAAAGCTATTAATTTAAATGAACAGAAACTGTTTTCCTAAATGTAAGTATTGGTCTCTTCTTTACCTGTTGGATTTCTGCTCTATCTTTTTAACACTTTGCACAAATCATTACAATAGTGACTATTTCCTGGGTACAGTTTGCCATGATAATTATCAAAAGATCACAATACCAATTTGCTTTGTACAATTTCCTTTTAATGTCTTAAAGGGCAATTAAACACATTAAAAAGATATTTAAAAAGGGCTATGTGATCGCCTAAAAGTGAGGACCCTCGTCTGCCACCTGGAAGGTTGGGAGTTCAATTCTAGGCAGTGACAGATGTTTCTCTATCAGGGCTCAAAGAGAAAATATATGCTGCATACTCCATGTAGGCATTACAAAGGGCATCTGGGCAATAAATGCTCAGCTTGATTCAGTTGCCTTAACCCTACGCCAAACCAAGGGATTACAGAGTCCAGGTATATCGTGAATTAAAATGATAAGTCTACCCAAACTTCCTTCTAAGTACAATCCAATTAATCCAATTTAAGTACTTTTCATAAAAAAAATAATATAAGCTTGATTTGATAGAGAAATCAAAGACAACCTCTACTACATTGGAGAATGCATGGAACAGAAAAGAAATCCAAATTTTAAGAAAAATATCAAATTTAGTATGAAACAGTTAAAGCTTACATACTAGAAATAAGCTATAAATTTCATACACTTTCAAAAATCCTAAAAAATAAATTTTATATCTTATTCCAAATCAGGATTGTGCTTTTTAAACTATAGTTTTATGTTTGTAAAAAACAGTTGTACCTATATTAAAAGATTTACAGGTAATCCATAGCTTGCAATAATTCTTTTAGTGAATGTTCAAAGTTATAGAAGCACATAAAAAGTAACATGACCATTTTTCACACTTATGATCATAGTCACGTGATCAAAATTTGGTTGCATAGCAACTGGCATGAAATTTATGAAAATTGCAGTGCCCTGGAATCATGTGATCACTATTGTAACCTTTCCAGCCAGGTTCCAACAAGGAAAGTCAACAGGATCATGTGATTTACTTAACAACTGCAGTGATTGAGTTAACAAATCTGGCAAAAAGATACTAAAATAGAGCAAAACTCACTTAATAACTCCCTTGATTAGCAATGGAAATTTTGAGCACAATTGTTATAAGTCAAGGACTACTTGTACTTTCCTGAGTCATACATGTAACAATGGTTTTTAAAGCCTACCTTTTAATAAAATTATACATTTGTACAGGAAATAAAAAAGTATTATAGCAATTCATAAATAATACATTACAATTAAAATATCATTCAAAAATTCTTCACAATGATTTGCCAAAGTTATTCATTGTCTTGTTTCTCTGTTGCAACTCGTTCCATTAAAGCTCTCCATACATTTCCTGGTATTTTCTGATGCTTATCTATTAAACACTGTAGTGCATTCTTCGTCTGTGACGAGAACAAGGGGTAAGAAATAAAAATCCATTATGATTCCATCATCCAATGGTAAATTACATTTAAAATCAAAAGCAATAATGAATTATTTTCAAACTACAGTATAATATTAACCAGACATTCAATAATTTAACCCTGAAATTACCAAATCCACACAAATTCAAAATATACAGAACTCTGTGTATGAAAATTAGTTTTCATCCTACAACCAATTCTTTAAGCACTAGAAGAGAAGAGAAGAGAAGAGAAAAGAGAATAGAAAAGAGGAGAGGAGAGGAGAGAAGAGAAGAGAAGAGAAGAGAAGAGAAGAGAAGAGAAGAGAAGAGAAGAGAAGAGAAGAGAAGAG
>NW_020769319.1:125065-143419 GCF_900518735.1 Pseudonaja textilis | reverse complement strand
AGAAGAGAAGAGAAGAGAAGAGAAGAGAAGAGAAGAGAAGAGAAGAGCTGTATTGGCCAAGTGTGATTGGACACACAAGGAATTTGTCTTGGTGTAAATACTCTCAGTATAAAGAAAAGATACATTCATTAAGAATCAAGAATCATAATGTACAACACTTAATGATAGTCATAGGGTACAATCAACAATCAAATCATACTAGGAAACAGTCAATATAAAAATCAAATAATAAATCAAGTACAAAATCAAAATCAAATAACAGAAGGACTATGCTTCAGCCATGCTGATCCTGGACTGGTCTGATTTTGTGCTTGTTAAAAAGGAATCTCTGCCCTTTGCTGAACGGCAAGGAATTCTGAAACTCCAAGCTCCACTGAGCAATGCAAAATCTTTAGGATCAAACTATTCTTAGCCCATGATTCTCTATTAAACCTTACATGCTTGATAAAAATAACAAGTTATTTATCTATGAAAGATAACCAGTTAATTTTAGAAGACTTCATATAGTTTCATACTCTCTCCCACATTTTCACTGAAAAAAGTGTTAATGACCAAAGACACACAATAATCTAGCAAAAAAAAAAAATCAATAAAAGTAAACTATAAGCAGGGTGGGACCTTTCACTTCTAGTCCATCAGAAAGTTTCTGAGACTTTCAGATTAATATGACCATAGGGTCATATTAATTAGGGACAGAATCTTTTTTGTAATGGTTCCAATATCACTGAATTGTTTCCCTAATGATGTGCAGCTCTCTGTGTCACTTGTATTTTTTAAAAACAGTTTGCAGAAACATATAATATGATTGAAGAAAGAACAAACTTAGAACCAAGGTCAAATTTCCTGACTGTGAGAAAAATTAATCAATGGAATGGCTTACCTTTGGCAATTACGTGTGCTCCATCACTGGAAGTTTTCAGAAAGAGACTGTACAGCCATTTGTCCAAAATGGCAAAGATTTTCCTGTTCAGCAGGAGGTTGGACTAGAACAGGAGTCTCCAACTTTGGCAACTTTAAGACTTGTGGACTTCAACTCCCAGAATTCCTCAGCCAGCTAGGAGTTGAAGTCCACAAGTCTTAAAGTTGCCAAGGTTGGAGACCTCTGGACTAGAAGACCTGCAAATTCACTTCCAATCCTTTTATTCTATCTTCTATATTCTATATCTTTTGAATGACACTTAACTGCTGAGTTTCATTATCATGCTGTTGATAACTGATACTTTATTCTTTGGCCTATAGAAAGATTTTTTCTGCTATGTAAACCATCTTAGTGTATCTTTGGTTTTTATATGACTGAACTGTAAAATATACTATATGTTTGTTTTGTACTTTTTAATTTGTATGCTACCTTCCAAAACAAAAATAATTCCAAATAGTTCAGAATCAATTCATTAAAGAATGTTTAAACTCAGTATCTAAATATTTATACTAAAAAGAGATGTGTATCAAGCATTTAAAAAACAACTGCATGCGGAAATTAAAAAGGACTGGAAAATACTGCTGCAACATAAATAGTGAATAAAACACAAGAATGTCTTGTAATTTGGGAACTTTACCCAGAAAACCAATCAGTTGATATTGACAGAAATTCTCTAATCTTTCATTCAGCTTCATTTTCAATCAATTCCATCATTTTGGTACTGTTTATGCCAATCACAATTTGCATGTTTTGATCCATAATTTAAGTCACAAAAATGTTCTCTGAACATCCATTGATATAATATACCACTGAAAGTATCTCAGCAATTCATCCAGGAGTCTTTATCTTAGCCCAATTAATAGATCAATCTATTAATACTTTGAAAGGAAAATCTTACTTTTTTGGCCAATTCTTCTGCTGTTATGTTTGGATCATATGGAATAGGATCTCCAAAATATGCCTGCAGTTTAACTGGAAAGTTTCCATACAAAGGAAATATTGGAAAACGAAGATACTCATATATCAGTCTTAATAATTCTGATTAATTGAAAAAAGAGGGGTTAATAGGATAGCAAGTACAATTATGTATTTTAACTCACTTATTCATTTTAAACAATCTGAGCATTCACAAATTTGTATAAAGTTATTTCCTGACACAAATCTGAACACCTCGGAATTATTTGCGTGCTTCCAGTGTCATCTTCAGTTCTGCATTAGGAATTTAAAGTTGCATGGCAGATTAGAAAAACTGTTAAAGGATCCTGTTGTGGTTCACCAGCAGCAGGTGTGGATGACTGAGGTCTCAGAGAGTGAGGACTCAGATTAGGGGCCTGCATGTGATGCAGGGATGGAGCCAGGACCATCAGGGAGTGGAATGCTGCCTTCGGAGATTGCGGAGGCTGGCAGCAGTGATGAAGAGGTCCCCGAGGAGCCTGTGCCCAGTGTGCATACACACAGGGCTGCTCACAGGAAAGAGCAGCTACAGCTGCAGCAGCACGGGCGACTCGGGAGTAAAGCTGCAAGGTAATGGCCCCTCCCTTAAGAGATAAAAGCCAGCTGAGAAACCAGAGTTATTTGCAGGAAGAAAAAAAGTTTTTGCACTCAAGCCTTGTGGACGTTCAGAAGATCTTGGTTGGTGTTTGTGTTTGCCTTTGTGTTTGAAATATTTTTTAGTAACTTTATCTAATATTCTTGGCAGCCTTGCATATCCTTGGCAAGGCTCGTTCTTATCAGAGATAATTTGAAACAGCCTTTTAACCGTGAAGGAATGGAATTCATAAAGAATCATTAAAAGGTTTGTCTGTTACCTCTGTTTCATGTTTGTTTCCTTGGAACAAGGTTTGGGTCAGAACAGATGCCAAGCTAAAAGATAATAAGCTAAAAAACTAGTGAAATGGGTAGAGATCAGAACAGAAGTAACTGCAATGAGAAGCAGTGCTTGTAATTAATTATTATATTGATGTGGAATGGTCTGAAACAATTTTGAAAGTGGTCTTCATGGAAGACATCATCTCTAGTTTAACCTAAAAGGACTGGTTCATGATACTGAACAAATAAGGAAGCAAAAGTCACAAATGAAGCTAAAGAAATGGAATAATGTAAAGATAAGTCAACTAATTCTTGAGTTATGAATGCAATGGAGTTTGACAATTAGGGCCAGATATCAATATAAATGTTAAATGAACTGCCTCAAGTAAATGACAAGTCATCCCTTAAATGAATTAAATGAATGTATGTCATTCCTTAAATGAATGTATGGGTTTTGAAGTGGAGACTGGGGTGCATCAGGGTTGGGAGAGATTGAAGGTACAATGCAGGTACAGGCCCACCTACTTTGGGCATCCCCAAGGCCTTCTCCAACCCTGAGTCACCCCTTGGGATTCCACATGTTCTTCCCACATTCATTGCTATTACCTTTTACCATAAACCACTTGTGGAAGCTCCATAGATTGAGAGCAAGCTGTTCCTCTCTTGGTATCTCTAGAACACATTCTAGAGGGGGAGAAAGGGGGGACACTGCAGCATCCCCATAATCAGTTGTAAGGATGAAAAGAAGAGAATACTACATCTCATAATGTCCCAGATTCTAGTTAAGCACCTTTACTATACTAACCTGGCTTTGAGTTTTCAATGTTTTTTTTTCAAACAATAATCTCTCAAAGGAGAAATATCAAACCTCAAAAAAAATGTTAAAAATTCTACATGCCCACACTGTAATGTAGTGCAGGTTAATGAGATGAATTTAATTCATCTGGAGTACTTAAATTTAGGTCTGTCTTTCATGTAGATTGCTGGCAACTCTGGATTGAGATAGATTCTTATATTCCACAATACTATTAATCTGGAAATAAAAACAGAGGAAATCCAGGTATGTTGCTTTGAGCTGTGAGACAAAGATAAAATATAAAAGAAATAATGGTTTCTTTTATAGAACAGACCAATTTATTTATATATTAGAATATGTTAATAAAAATCATGTCCACCAGTACCGGCAAGAAATGTAGCCAAAACAAGCTCTGATCAGAAGGAACAAAATGTAATCAAAGATGATTTAATATGAAGTTGCTTACTTATTTGTCCTCCAATTATTCTAATATTTTCCCGAATATTCTGTGTGAATATAGGAATGATGGGCTGAAAAAAACAAGAGTGATCAAAATATACATTAAGAATTTACGGTATTTCCCTTAATTTACTTCCCTCAGAAGTATCTGCTTTTTGTGGCCTGCAGAAGTATCATACATAAAAGTTGGAGAACATTTCAGAAAAACTTTTGAAAAATGACATGAACTGTTTTTGTTTCTTTTTTAAATCATGCATTAAGTGATTAAAATGTAAATTAAAATTGTTTAGGTAAAAAAGCATGCCAAATCAAGAAAGAAATTAATGTGTTCAAGAAACATGTTTCATTGCAGTTTCTGAAAATTCATGGGAATTGTTTTTAAAAAGAATAAAAGTGAAACCTGATATCCCAGATTTTTTAAAGCAGAAAAAGACTATAGTCTGAGACTTGCATATTTTTCTCCTCTACACCAATAGTGAACTACTGGTTCACTTAACAGCCATTGTGTTCACTTAATAGCTGTGGCAGTCACTTTACAGGTAACTTAAAATTGCCTCAAAAAAGGTAACAAAATCAGGTGGGTCATGTGGCTGACTTATTTTACGGCCATCAGGATTTATGACCATGATGGGCAGGCTCCATTAGTCATAGACTATATTTCTAAGCATAGCACACAAAAATAGTTATAACATTATCCTATTATACCAATACAATATTTACCACTTTCGCATCAATGGCCACTTGAGCAAATCCTTTACGATTTCTCCATATAATAGTGTAATTTTCATCACTGAATAGTGCTTCCCGTACTCCCCCTGGTGAAATCATCAACAATTCTCCATTCTCTAATACTTTTCTACATTCTTCTTGAGATCCAGGCATAAATTGTAATACATCAGATATTAATTTTACACCTGAAATTCATTAGAAACCATTGTAAGATTACATTGGTATAAAATTATGATCTCTCCATAGTCATTATAGCCAGAGAAACATGGAGCAAACAGTGAATAACAAAGTAGATGTAAATAATGAGAAACCCACAAGAAAACTACATTTTCCCATATTTGTAGCAAATTATCAATTCTATACTTATACTTTCCATTACAGTATACCTTGAGCTACACCATTTGTTCAGTAGTTATTTGAAGTTATGATGGCACCAAAAGAATTAATGTACAATAGGTCTTCAAATTTCTGGCTGTTGCAGTGTCACCAAAATAAAATTCAGGCACTTGGCAGCTAGCTAGCACTGATGACCAGTTGCACCATCCCAAGTTTATCCCATGGTTATGTGGAACCTAGATGACTGAGAATTTACACAGACATCCCTGGCTTATGTGATGTCCAACATTTTCATGACTTCCCAGGAGCAAAGTCAATGGAAAGCTGGCAGCGAAAGTTGCACGGACCACACCTTACTTTTCCTTTTGTCACTTGCAATCTCCAATGTCCTCCTTTCCAGCCCCACCCCCGTGCTCACACACACTCACACACACACACACACACAAAACACCTTTTCTCTGGCCAGTGTGCATTGACATGTACCCCACACTCTCTTTCCTATACACCCCTCTTTCTTACAACTCCTGGCGTTTGCATAAACACATCATGTGCTCTTTTCTTAGTCTGGCGCTTGCATAAACACAATCATGTGCTCTTTTCTTAGCTTTCCTGCAGTTGAACACATGGAACACATATCCCACATCTTTTCTCAACCTTCCTGGACTCGTACACATACATTTCATGCCCTCTCCCTGGCAGACCAGAGCTCAATCACACTGCAGTCTGTCCCCCTCCCCCAAATCTTGCATGGCCTATGCTGGCATAGCATTGCACCCACTCCCATCTTATATCACTCCTGCAAGAGCCCTGTGCTGCTTAGTTTCAACTCCCCCCATTTCCCACTTAATGATGTTCATACCTTGGGGTTAGAACAATAATCATGACTGACTGGATTGCTCTTGCTAAGTGATGTGGTCAAGAGACGTTGTTCTTTACAACTGCTTTACTACATTGGAAAAAATTTAACTAGACTGTAGCTGCAAAAGACTGTGTGATAAGTAAGTTTGTGGAAATAAACTTTGACTTGGGAATTGGGTAATGATTAGTCTAAGACCTTATACATACATGCTTGCTTAAAGGTCACTGAGATAGTATAAGGAAATTAAGAACAAACACTATAAACAATCAAGCAGCTCAGACAACTGTAAACAAGTCTGTACTATATCTAATTATTGTAATCCACATTGTGACTATACTTGCTATGCTAAAAATCTCAATAAAAGGGAGCACTTTTGGGAGAATTTGCTCTGGGCTCTCATCCCGAGAACACTCGCTTGTGTCTCATCTTTTCCATGAGAGACCACCACATAAGTTGAAATACAATAACAGAATAACAGAGTTGGAAGGGAAGTTGCAGGTCTTCTAGTCCAAACTCTCACTCAAGCAGGAAAACCTATACAGTTTCAGACAAATGGTTGTCCAATCTCTTCTTAAAAACCTCCAGTGTTAGAATACTCACAACTACTGAAAGCAAGTCGTTACACTGATTAATTGTTCTAATTGTCAGGAAATTTCTTCTTAGTTCTAAGTTGTTTCTATCCTTGATTAGTTCCCTTATATTGCTTTTTGTCATGTCTTCAGGTACTCTGGAGAATAGATTGATCCCCTTGTGACAGCCCTCAAATCTTGTCACCTCTTAGTCCTTTTTTTCAGACATATCTTATTCCTGCAATTGTTCTTTGTATGTTTTACCCTTCAGTCCCCTAGTCATCTTTTTATCCTTTACACTTTTCTTTGTCTCAACACCATTTTTTATATTGTGACAGTCAAAAAGCCAGTACAATGGTATACATTAAGTTACACAGAAATCCACTTTTCTTTTTAATATAGTGCAGCTAAATAAGGCTTCAAGATAAGAAATTAAGTTTAATGTACCAGAATACTTGACTAATTAATAGCAGAATGCATTGTTATTGAAAAGAAGAAAACAATTTAGTTTACTGGAGTTTTTCAATATATATCTCAATACCTATCTATTCATCCTTACCTACACATTAAATAAGATGTACAAATAATTATGTTCATTTTTTCAAAACAATTACCTGGGATTGAAAAGATAGAATGATCAGCAACTATGTGGATGAGTTTTTTCTTCCTGATAAAAATAAAGACCGACAAGTACAAGATGTCTAAGAAAGTTGGTCCATGATAATGAATAATCAGTGCTGGTCCATCTGGTAATTTTTCCAGGCCATGCATCTCATAACCTATTATGGACAGAAACATTTAAGACTAGTATTTGAATAACAAAAATTATTCAGATATTAAAATTATGAATCACATGATTACAGGTACATTTAAAACTCTAGAAATTGCCACAGAGACCCAAGAAAATATAAAACATACAATCATACCATAGACCAGAAAACAAAGAATCCAGAATCAGAACCAACTGAAAGCAGAAGGCAGCCCTAAAAATTAAAAAACTAAAGCAGGACCAAACCATTACCATTCTCACAGCACACAAATGCTGAATCATGGTTATTGTGGACAGAACACAATATATACAAAGAGCCAAGGAATTAGTGGAGGACAAAAAAAAAACCCTACATTTTAGTAAGCACCAACCCAATACAGAAACTAGACAATGCAGTCAAGAGAATAATCAATGACTTAACAGATAGCAGATAATCAGAGTTGGAAGGGACCTTGTAGGTCATTTAGTCCAGTGTTCTAGTCTGTCAAGATCCATCTGGATCTTCAGCCGATCTTCTTGGGTGTTAGCTATTCCTGCCAGCTTAGTATCATCTGCAAATTTGGTAAGTTCCCCTTCTATTCCCTCATCTAAGTCGTTAATGAAGATATTGAAGAGTGCTGGGCCTAAGACAGAACCTTGTGGCACCCCACTGCTTACTTCCCTCCATGTAGACCTAGACCCATTAAGGACTACTTGTTGAGTATGGTTTATCAGCCAGTTGTGAGTCCATCTAGTGGTGGTGCTATCTATTCCACTTTTTTCTAGCTTACTAAGAAGTAGGTTGTGGTCTACTTTGTCGAATGCCTTGCTGAAATCTAAATATATAATGTCCACAGTATTTTGCTGGTCTAGTAATTTAGTAACTGTGTTGAAGAATGAAATAAGATTGGTTTGGCATGATCTGTTTTTAATAAACCTGTGCTGACTGCTAGTTATTACTTTACTTGTTTCTAGAGGTTGGCAGATTGTTTTTTAATTATCTTTTCCAGTATCTTCCCAGATACTTAAATAAGAAAGGTCAAATCACAAAAGAAGAACAGTATGACACCTTTGTCATAATAAAAAAGTAACAATTAGGGAAGTCACGTGAAACAATCAACCACACTTTTAAAGGAATACAATTCACAAAAAACAACCGTACTATCCTTTCTGCATATCCTCAACAGCAGAGGCAAATTAGAAATACAAATCAACCTAGAAACAACCTGCACTCAACAAGTGTTCCATTATTAAACAACTCAACTTCCCACAAGCTAAGCTTCATAAAAACATTATTCACATGAGTGTAAATGCATTGCAGCAACTCAGAAGACCCCCCAAAAAAGAAAGCAGACCACCTATACAGTGTTTTGCAACAAAATGGATATCCACATAACTTCATCAAAAACTGCCTGGCCACTCAAACTTTTGCAGCACAATTAGCACAAACTATCAAAAGGATAGATCTACCATATAGATAACTATCTGATACACAGCCAACCGATTATTGTACAAAATGGTATCACTATAGCATACAAGCCAACTAAATCAGCCCTTATTCTTAACACTAGTACACCACAGGGTTGCATGTTGAGTCCCTTACTCTATAGCCTTTATTTGCATGACTGCATTCCCACTCATGCTAGTAAAACTATTGCTAAATTTGCAGATGATACAACAGTGGTGGGACTTATCTCCAGGGGGGATGAGTCTGCCTACCAAGATGAGGTGGACCAGTTGCTTTTGTGGTGTGGAGACAATAACTTGGTCCTCAACACTAATAAGACCAAGGAGCTTATAGTGGATTATAGAAGGAACAGATCATACATCCAGGCCTTGCTTATCAATGGAAACTGAGTGGAGCAAGTGGTCAGTTTTAAGTTTCTGGGTGTTACCCTAAAAGAGGACCTGACCTGGGGTGCCCACATTGCAGCCCTGGTCAAAAGGGCCCGGAAGAGATTATACTACCTGAGACTTCTCAGAAAACAACTGAATGAGAAACTGCCGGTGACCTTCTACCGCTGCACCACAGAGAGCATTTTAACTTACTGTACCTCTGTATGGTTTGCCAATTGCACAGTGGCAGATAGGACAGCACTCCAGAGGGTTAATGTCATTGCCCAGAAGATCATTGGTTGACCTCTCCCCTCTTTGGAAGAGCTTTATAGCTCCCGCTGCCTTAAGAAAGTTCAAAACATTCTCAAAGATCCATCTCATACTGGGAACCCTTTTTTTGAACTATTACCATCTGGCAGACGGTACACAATAATAAAAAGAAGGATAAATAGGCTGAAAAACAGCTTCTATCCCAGGGCAGTAGCTCTTTTGAATTATGCCGTATAGTGCAGTGTTGGGGGTTTCTGGTTCAATGTGTGAAGGGTGAAGGATGTGTGTTTGTGTTTATTTTCATGGTCATGATGTACACTGAAGATGGTGTTTGGTTTCATTGTACGATGTGCAATGACAATAAAGTAAACTAAACTAAACTAAAGCTCTGAAAACATCTCAGGCAAATCAAAGACCCAGTACCCAAGAAGAAAAATCAGGAACCCGCAACATACAGTAGGAAGATTGTAACAGCCACTATGTAAGACAGAAGGCAGGAAACTCACAGAGCATATCCACGAACAACCAGCAATCAGAAGTTGTGATGAAAATTCCTTAATCCCATAACACATGGGCAGGCTCAACCATAATTTCAACTGGAAAATTATGACCATGCCAGAAGAAGCCAAATACAAAAACACCACAGAATCCCTGGAAACTTGGAATTCAGAAATATCATCCATTAATCAACATAGAGATAAAGCACATTTTTAACTTTGCATTATTAACCTTATGGAACATTGTTAATTGAATAATGTACAAGTGGTGAAAATAAAAAAAGGAAGGTTTAAGAATATAATCATGTTTAAGAATATATCATGTTTAAGAATTCCTATTCATCCCAGCTAATTACACTGATGAGAACTGTAGAACCAATTAACTGAAGGATAATATTGAGAAACGGTAAGTCTATATTATATACAAAATAAGCATTCCCCAAACATTAAAATTCAGAACAATATAAAATATGACACTAAAAGCAATACTTTCAAAATTCCAGGAAAATGGAAATAAGCACAATTAAATTACCCATTGACTTAATATTTGCCCTTAAGTGTGAGGATAATTTAGTTCACAACTCTCATGCATAAGAAGAATGGTAGGATGCTTACCATTCCATATTCTTGCATGAACATACCATGCAGTTGCCAACAATTGTCTTATATCATTTGGGAAATCATTCAAACCTTCATTTAGGTATGTCTTTATTTTGTAAATATAGACTAAAATAGCACCAATAAAAAAGAAAAGGAAAATAACCAATGGAAGTAGAAAACCTATAAGTAGTAGTACAAGGAGGCATGTGATCAGGTAATTCAGGTATTCTTCCAATCGTTCTACTCCAGTCCATTCTTCTAATAAATAAAGCAGGCATCCTAAATAGGATGTTGATATCTGCTCTGCATCACGGAATTCTTTTTGGATTATCATGTTCTCTTTAAAAAGAAAATAAAAACATAAAGAAATTTAAAATTTTTGACTGCCATATACTTGCTCTGTTAATTTCATTTTCAACTCTTCATTTGAACCGTCAGACATTTTTCACGAGTGAGAACACAATAGGGCAAACCTATGTACATAGCTTGAAAACTGAGCTAGATTAAATATAATACAATTTAATAAAAAAAATTCCAGGCAAGTGAATATAGAATTGCTGTCTTCCATTGTAAACAACTGCAATATTAATTGCAGTCATTGCCAAGCTATTCTTACCTGAGAAAAAAATTAATTTGGGATTTTGACATATTTGCTTAGCTCTTGATTCTAATTTCATGTGCTACTGAGTAGAGTACAAAGTTTTCTAAAATATTTTGTGTAAAGCTTTCTTGTAACATCCAGAATACTATATAAAAAGTAAACTCCATACCCCTACAAAGGTAAGAACATCGCTTTTAAAAAAATGCATGTATGCATGCAAAACTTCAATTCACGCAAGGCAAAGCTGTAAACCACTCAAAAGGAGACTGAATTGGTGATATATTGTTAAGGTTGCCGCTTTGCAGCAAAACCACAAAAAAACCTGAGGCACCTTAATTTCCAATTACCATATAATTTTTTGTGGGCTACAGTCTATCAGAGGCAACATCAGACAAGGTCGGTTATGATCTGCAGAAAACTATAAATAACACCTTTGTTTATGGTTGGCATGTGTTTGGACAGAGGCTGGATTGCTACCTGTCAGGAATTCTTTGAGGAATTTTTGCATGGAGCAGGAAGCTATAAGATTCCTTCTGATAGATGCAATTAGGAGGAGTCATGACTGATTCAAAGGTCCACCAGAACATCTGAGATTACTGGCTGGTCCTGCTCACTGGGAAAAAGTAATCTGGCAACATATCAGGAGGGTAACAGCTGGTTTATGAATATGCTTAATTTCGAGAAAGAAAGATGATCAGGTGTAGCTTCTCCTTCAAAAACCTATCCGGTACTAATTTTTCCCCAGCTTTATCTGTCCTGAAAAGGAGTAGATTCACATTTTAATATTAAAGCCGGGATGAGCTGAGAAGGAGAAGGGGCTTCTATTGTTTTTCCTTTGATCCTACCAAAAGTAAGGCCTGGAAAGCTTTGAAAATGACCGGTTCTTCACACCGGCATCCGAAGGATTACTCTTCCAGCGGCAGGGGAAGAACACCCCCGGGACTCTCGCCTTTACAACGAATTTTCCTGGGAGCCTTCAAGAAGCAGAGCCGCCTCCCGTCAGGTTGTATCGGCAGGATTTTCTTCTGACCGGGGAGTAGGGAACCACAGAGAAGAGCTTCAGGACAGACGGACAGGGAAAGGTCCGGAGCTCCGCGGGAATCAAGAGGGTGTGGAAAAGGCTTTGGTCACAGAGCCGCCGCCGGTCAGCCGAAAACAACCCAATGCCAGTGCTGTCCCCCTCACCGGCCGGCATTCACTAACCTGGTCCAGTCCATCCAGGAAGACTGGCCCGTCCGAGTCCCTCGCTCTCTTTCAAAGGCCGCAAACGCTTCGCCCTCCGAAAGACCCGAGCTTCTCTTCCTCACGCCTCTTACCCAATAGCGCCTCTAAGGCTTCGCTTCACCACCATAAGCAGAACGTAAGAAACTTATTGTTTTTCTACAAAGCGGGGCGGGGGCGGAGTGAAAGCAGCCTTAAGTCTGACCTAATTAAATGAACGAATAACCCTGATATCTCGCCTTTCTCCAGCAGCATACCGGTTTTCCTCATTCTGGTTGTTTGTTTCTGCAAAGTTGTTGGCGCCGCCCCGTTAGTTCACAGATGAAATGACAGCATGCCAAATCGTGTTGCCTGAACCCGCCAATCCGTGAACTCGAACTGCGATTAACGAATTAAGTATTTTGCCTGATCTGTAATCGCCTTGTGCACAAGACTTTGAATCAGCCGGCCTATTTTAGCTAAAAGAGTTGTGCGATCGCAGCCTCACTCAGCCAATGTGTTAACTGTAATTCCATAATCAAATCACGTTGCCATCCTAATTTCAGTTTCGTTGGGTCATCGTTTAAGACGTTTTTACTCTAAACGGGTCTATAGAATAACGTGGGAGAGCAAAATAAGTAGAGAGGTATTTTCTACTTCCTACCTGTTCCCCCACTGACTTAGCTTGTTGGAAGCTTGCAGGGGGAAAAAAAGAAGCATCCGTAAAATATGTGCTGTCCAGACAGTTTAGAGTTAATGGGATTTGGGATAGTTAGGAATTGAGAGCTGTCCCTTAAGGGAATGCATCATGGTAAATGTAGTTAAGATATCCTGGGAAATGTAGTACATGTCATGTGGTGACATCTGTAACCCTGATTGGTCACTGAATTGACCCTTGGTGGGTTGGGGGAGGTTTGTTTCACTCTTGCCTGAACATATAAGCCTCGTGGTAGCAGCTCTACCCACTGCCTCTACGACTATGGGATGAAATATGGGATAGAAAGATTACTATAATTTACACTACAATTTCAACTATGCAAAGAATTCGACATTAGATGCATCTCGACATAACTGTGAGTTACCTTGAGGATACCTAATATAATCCAATAAAAGAAACTTTGTATGGAAGAATTTGTAGAGTTATCTATCTGTCTTTATATTCAGCAAGTGAACCAAAAGACAGGATAAAATATATATTCTCTTACAAAGTCCAACTTTAATTTTCATTGAAACATTGAACCACCTCTTTTCACACAATTATCTTGTATTTATTTTACCTTTGTTCATTTATTATTCAAAATGTCTGCTTAAATTTAATCTGAAGACTATTTGCGCAGTCTGCTACATGGAGACTCTGCAAGTTGTAGATGGAAAGGGGCCACATTAATAAATTAAAAAATATAGGTTGTCTGCAAAGAAATAGATGACCTGCCAATCAGGTGGAAATAGCAGAATTAGTGAGGCCTAGAGGTGTTGGAGGCAGTGTGATTTTGTGGTAATGGTGGCAGATCCTTCCTGGTGATGAATTTATTTTTTATTATTAAAGAAAAACAGAGGCCACACATGGATGAATTAAGGCCATATCTCATGCTCTACATGCTTATCCAGACAGATCATCATTTTGAATTTCTAAAATTTCTTTCCACTTCTTTACAGCACCATAAAAATTTAATTTTTGGTAAAATATTGCTTCAAGATAGTCAAAGATTCCCTGCTTCACAAAACCCCAATAGTTTTTTCAAAGCATTAGAGGGCAGGACAAGAAACAATGGCTGGAAACTAATCAAACTAATCAAAGAGAGAAGCAACCTGGAGTTAAGGAGAAACTTCCAAAAATGAGGACAATTAACCAGTGGAACGGCTTGTCTTCAGAAATCGTGGGTGCTTCATCACTGGAGATTTTTAAGAAAAGAGTGGACAGCTGCTTATCTGAAATGGTATAGGTTCTCCCCCCTGAGCAGGAGAGTTGGATTAGAAGACCTCCAAGGTCACTTTCAGCTTCTATTCTATTCTGCATTCACCAGTTTTTTGGCTAAAAAGTCAGCAAATGTGATCTTTTAGAAAGGGGGAAAGGGCTTGTTCCAGCCAGCTTCTTTGAAAGCCAACAGGATTGCTTCAGGATTACTGCTACCTTGCATGGAGTAAAATCCATTTGGTAGGTAGCCCTGTTGCTCTCAACTACATGATGGAAAAGTCCATAATAAAAGCTAAGCAGGATTTTAGCATGAGACTCTTGAAGGATGGGATTTTTGAACCCAGCCTAATTTCAAAATTCTATGCTGCAAGAAACCCAGACTAACTCTCTTGGCTTTTACTATGGACTTTTCAACGGGCATCTTTGAAGGCAGCTGTGCTGTTTTACAGGGCAAAATCAATTAGGCAGGCAACCCTTCTGCATTCAAAAAAGGCTGGCTGAATAAGGTCCTTTCCAAAATGTCTCCTGGTGGATCTTTTTTCAGGAAATTCCTAGGAACCAGAGGGAGAACTACAACAGCAGCTTGCCACATGCCCAGTCAGCTTCCCTGTTGACTTTCTGAGGAAGCAGCAGAGAAGATTGAAAATAATGATCACATGATTGTGGAGGGCTTGGCAACCCCATTGTAAATATGAATGGATTGCGACCAGATCACAATCACATGACCATGGAAGTGTAACGTCTGTAGGTTCATGCACGATCATGTCCCTTTGTTCAACACCTTCATAATTTTGAACAGTCACTGAATGACTGTAAATTAAGGATTTATTGTTTTATAAAATCCTTCTTGTGCTGGCAGACCCACTCCACTACATATTGCAGTGAGGCACAACACAAGTGTCACCTTATTCAATATGTCTTTTAATATTTTTGTACAAATATGATTTATATAGCTGCCCATCTCACAATAGTGACTCTATATGGCTTATGATGTTTACAAACAATACAATAACGCAGTGTACAATATAAACATCAGCTAAAGAATCAAACCAGTCTAAAACAGCTATTATATGTAGGTTTGATTAGTGTGATTAATGAACCCAATGTAATGGTTTCATTATTCAAATTCATATGTTTAATAAAATCATAGAGAAGCTGTAGAAAGCAAAATAAAAACAACACAAAAAAAACCCTTCCTTAAATTTGGATATTCAATCACCTCATCCTATTTTAGCATTGCTATGACTTGGGTTCATTTTGTTCACCTACATCAAATATTTACTTTAATTAAACTTTTATTTTATAATTTATAATTTATTTGTAATTAAACTTCCTGTGATAGAATCTATCTTATCTCCATTTTGTATACTTGAAGATGAGCAGTGTCTAAAACCACAATCACAGCTGCATACCCGAAGCCTCTCATTAACTGACCTATATATATAATGCAACCTCATATCAAATTACAATTCACACTAAGTTGAACATTTTAGCATTCAGATGCTCACTAGTCATGACCTACCTGTGACTACATCAAAGTCTCTGACTAACATTCCAATCTGGGAATACACCATGTCTTAAAAGCCTTGTGAAAAGCCACTTAAATACTTTTTTGCATGCAAATGAAAAATTGCATAATACTTTATTCTTTCATAGCCAGAAAAAGTATAATACTAAATTAGAAATTAATTTTGATGTCCTTTTTTGATTCCAAAAATCATAAGTAACAATGTGCTACCTCACTTGACCTAATCATAACATTTGACCTATTTACTCCTTTTTCTTTTCTTCTGAAATCTTTCTATAAAAGCATAATAGATGCTTCCAGGAATTTGCTGATACTTTCTAATTATTTATTGGAGTGCAATTTTGGTCTGAAAATAAAAGTTAAAAAAAGGAAGACATCACAACAACAACAACAACAATAATAACAACAACATCACAATGTTGGCAATGAAGAGTTTATTGGTAGAACAAATGATACGTTTAATAAAAATGACATCCTTGTATTTTCAAATTCAACTAATATCTAGGCCAGGGGTGGGCAAACTACGGCCTGCGGGCCACCTCCAGCCCGTTGGTCTTTTTAATCCGGCCCGCCAAAGATTGGTACAGAATTAAGGTTTGATGTGAATGATTGAATGATTGCATTCATTTGATTTTGACTTGTAATGACAGGCATTTCGACACCAGGTGGCAGCCCGTCTGTCAAATTTTAAAAGTCAAGAGGCCCCCAAGCCAAAAAGTTTGCCCACCCCTGATCTAGGCCCATTCTTTTATTCTGTGTACCACAAGGCTGGGAGCAAAGGGAGGGTATTATATAAAATTATTGCTGCTAAATTTGATTTTTAGAAGCTAATTACATGGATTATATATGATTTAATATATTTCAAGAACTTCTAAAATTGTAATATGAGTTGCAGAGGCAAATAGACTGGCTTCAATGAGACATGCTTTATGTTTCTTTTTAAAGTATTCTTTATAATTCACCAATATAACTTTTAAATTTTATATCATGGTTTCTTAATATGACTTGCTTGCTGACATAGGCTTCCTTCAGTGATTTTGAATAATCACTTATTGAATTAAGTACCTTGAGATTTCCTAACCAACTGTCATTGTAAGAAATCTAGATACCTAGATAATATCTGAGAATTAACCAGATATCCAGCATAGAAATATTATCTTTTATTATTTCTAGAGTTTTTCCAGTAGATATTCTGCAGAGCAATGATTTATGACTCTTATGGACACATTAATTAGGCCTATTTAAAACACAGAAATCTTACCATGTGGATCAGCTGCTAGTTACAAAGTTATAAAGTGCTAAAGTTTTAGTACAGCACGTATATCACACTTAGCATTTAAAATCAGTTTTATCTGATATATGTTAATATGTGACTTGATCTAATTACAATTATTCAAGATTCTGTTCAACACAGGAAGAGTAAAAAAATAGTTTTCATAATATCACCATTTAACCATTGTAATAAATGGATATCACCACATCTAATTCTAAGAATAGGAAGATTGTCAGGTGCACATTGCAATTTTTTTACATATTAGTATTTGCATAAGAAACTCTTGAATATGTAATAAAAATAGAGTAAATCTGAATAAATATAGAATGGAATATATTTATTGTAAAAAAAATGAAATTCAAAAATTATCAGTTTGATTTTTACATCAAACCAAGCATGTAATCTAAGGTGTAACAGAATCTGAAAATATAACCAGAGCCAAATAAATGGGAATCATGGTATTCTATAGTGTGACAAGATACACTTTAGAAGATGTAACTAAGTTAGTGCCTTCTATAGGTATCGGGTAGTTTCCATGTAACACAATTCAAACTGACCCATAAATATGGACCTCCAACTCTACCTCCCAGAAGAAGCTGAAGATGTAAGTGGTTTGAGGGCTAATACCAAATGTTCTCTGAGATGGAAATTTTTGTATTTTTTTTCATTATAAGTTTTTGCATTTTGTATTTTTTGACAGGATACAATGGAATAAATAATGAGATAAATACATATATGTCACATGCTGAGATGGCCTCATCATGTGCATTCCATGAGATTCATGCATTCCTTGTTAAATATACGTTGGAATATGGGGTGAAGAAGGGGTGCTTGAATATGATTGGTAAATTTTGGGATGTGTTCTGTTCAGCAGCTCTCTTTTTATATGAGTATATGTGGTGTAATCATTTCAGAGATATTTCTTTACTATTTTCCTCAATGCCTTTAATATTGACAGAACTTCTAATGTGTTTGAAAAGTTCTTAAAAATTCAGGGAAATATTTGGAGATAATCTGCCTTGAAAATTTCTTTTCAGGAATCAAGGATCCCACATTTTGGAAACGTTCTGTAAGTTAGCCCGTTTGACATACTAGTGGGAATATGATGTTTAGTATTCAGAGAACAATGGTGGAAAAGAAAAACAAGAACTTTGTAATGAATGGCTTTCCAAAATTGCTGAGTTTTATAACGTTGCTCCAGACAAAACCTATACTTTTCATCATTGTAAGTATTAAGGTTAAAACTGAGATGGGGATGGAAATCTAGGGAATGTGCAACACACTGATAAATGGAATGGAATGCAATCGAGAGGAGAGGAGAGGAGAGGAGAGGAGAGGAGAAGAGAAGAGAAGAGAAGAGAGGAGAGAAGAGAAGAGAAGAGAAGAGAAGAGAAGAGAAGAGAAGAGAAG
>NW_020769319.1:68474-125055 GCF_900518735.1 Pseudonaja textilis | reverse complement strand
AGAGAAGAGAAGAGAAGAGAAGAGAAGAGAAGAGAAGAGAAGAGAAGAGAAGAGAAGCTATTCTACTGGTTAATTTTCCTCACGGTAAGGAAGTTTTTCCTTAATTCCAGGTTGCATGTCTCCTTCATTAGTTTCCATCCATTGTTTTTTGTCCTGCCCTCTGGTGCTTTGGAAAATAATTTGACCCCCTCTTCTTTGTGGCAGTCCCTCAAATACTGGAATATTGCTTTCATGTCACCCCCAATCCAACTTTTCTCTAGACTAGTCAAACTCACATGCTGCAACTGTTCTTCATATGTTTTAGCCTCCAGGCCTTTAATCATCTTAGTTGCTCTTCTCTGCACTTTTTCCAAAGTTTCAATATCCTTTTTGTGGTGTGGTAACTAAAACTGGATGCAGTATTCCAGGTGTAGTCTTACTAGGGTTTTATAGAGTGATACTAGTACTTCACTTGATTTTGATTCTATGTCTCTGTTTATACAACTGCTGGTTTCAACAACAATTAAAAAAACCCTCCGATGTGACTTTACTCCCACTTATCCTCAGGACTGTCAGAG
Organism: Pseudonaja textilis; assembly: GCF_900518735.1. The sequence continues at coordinate 124,498 of NW_020769319.1, read as the reverse complement.
GAATTGATCTATTTGAAGATTTATTTATTTATATTAATTTTTTTATGCCATCCAACACACATGTAAGGTGATTTATGCTAGGAGAAATTATGTGTGGTCCTCATTGGGGCGGTTGGAAGGGATGGTAAATAATGTGGACCCTGCTTTATATTTAGCCTCCACTTCAAATCCTGGTTGATAGTTAACCTGACCACTTTAAGAACTAAAAGGGGAATCTTTCAGAGAACATTCAAAAGGCATCATTAGGGTTTAATAAATTGTGGTACTATGTATTAAAATGATATTTTAATATCATTCTTGATATTAACTACTACTGGGTGTCCTTTTTGATTATAGTGATATATGAAAGTAACCAATCAGTCTTTCTCTCTCTCTCTCTGTATCTATAAACATACTGTGTATTGGTGCATATTTAATCAGTTCATATATTTATTTTTACCCATGATAAACAAAATATTCAAAAACAGAAACATCACTAAACAATTTTGTTCCAAATGTTCTTACTCTTAAAAAACAAAGAAATAAACTTTGTACCTTTGAACAAAGAAGCCTTATTGCAGTGTAGATGTAGCAGTGTGTTATTACCATGTTTGTTTATAATATAATTATCTATCTTAAATTGTCTACCTTAAATTATAATTACCTAGCCCTAAATTATCACATCTGATTATGTGATATAGTGTTATTTTGAAAGTTATTACTCAATCACAAAACAAAAACTTCCCAGAGAGAATGCCAATCAATAGCATTAATTCAGAAGAGCTTTTGCACAACTGGATACGTTGGCTGTTGGGAAAAGGATTAGGAGGAGTTCTATTATTGCAATATGCTGTATCAGGGCTACCCTTGAAAAGTATCTGGATGCTTCAGTTGGTATAGAATGTGGCCATGTGAGCAATCTTGTGCACCCAAAGAACACATGTAACACCTCTGCTGTGCAACCTGCATTGGGTGGGGTTTGCTTCTGCATCCAATTCAAGGTATTGGCAAGACCTTTAAAGCCCTACATGGCATGGAACCAGATTACCTACAGAAGTGTCTTCACTTCATTATATATGCACCTCCCACCTGGTCAATGCCAGGAATGTATATCGCGGAAGTTAAAGAATACTGATTTGTGGAGTCCAGAAAGAAAGCCTTCTCTACTCTTGTACCTCTCCTTTGGGTGACGTGAGGGATGGGATGGGCCCATAGACTCATAGGGCCCATAGTTTTTGGGAAATGACACTATTATCTTGCTCTGGGGGCATAGGGGGAGCACACAGCTGTGGGGATGGTTAGCACTGTGACAGCTCTCCTCCCACCTTTTAATTAACACTTAATGTTGGATTTTAACTATCCTTGTCTGGTAATTAAAATTTTATGTGTATGTATGTATGTATGTATGTGTGTGTGTATATATATATATATATATATATATATATATATATATATATATATATAATTCTATCATAACGTGTGTGCATGTCTGTATTTTTATAGATTTATGTTTTAATATTTTATTTGTGCATTGCTCAAACTCCCTCTGAGGGAGATGGACAATTTCTATATTTCATAAATAAATAAAATCTCAATTGGTCCACAGTTTCTCTGCTTTCCATTCTTCAGTTAAATTACAAGAAAAGACTTTAACATGATTCTCTTATCCACGTTAAAGGGGAGGTCTGCTTTTGAGAAACTGCTACAGAATTTCTTTTCTGTGAAAAAATATAAGAAAAATTCTGCAATTTATTTAGGGAATGTGTAATTGTGGTTTCTTTGCCAATCATTTTTCAGAAATTTCAGAGACATTTCTGCTCAACTCTTCAATTAAAATCATTGCACACCCTACCATTAATCCCACCCTACCATAAAACCTGGGTTTTGTTTTATTTTTTATTTTTTTTATTTATTTATTTATTTATTTATTTATTTATTTAATTAATTTATATTGCCGCCTATTCACCCATGGTGACTCAAGGCAGCTTACACAATGTAAAACCTTATTTAAAACAAAAAAATAAAAAAATAAAAACTTTAACAAAAAGAATCAAATTAATAAAGTACAATAGAACAAAATCTGGAAAAAAAATCACCCCCCAACTCCCACCCCCTGCCCCAATGACAGCAAATCACACTAGCCATTTGATGAGCTCTATCCCACTCTGGGTTCCCCAGGCCCGCTGGCAAAACCAGGTCTTAGGTGTCTTTCGAAAGAGTGCTAGAGTAGGGGCCATTCCAATCTCTGGCGGAATGATATTCCAGAAAGAGGAAGCCACCATGGAGAAGGCCCTTCTTCTGGGTCCCACCAAGTGTCTCTCTCTCAGGGATGGGACCTGCAACATTCCCTGCCTCCCCATTCTAATGGGTCGGGTAGATGTGACCGGCAAGAGACGTTGCCTCAGATAACCCAGTCCCAAGCCATGAAGGGCTTTAAAGGTGACAACCAGCACCTTGAATTGCAGCCAGAAGAAAATTGGCACCCAATGCAGCTCCTGCAGGAGAGGTGACACATGTGCACATTGGGGTCTGCACAAAACCCTGTGGGCTGCTGCATTTTGCACCAACTGGAGCTTCCGGATGCTCTTCAAGGACAGCCCCATGCAGAGCATGTTGCAATAATCAAGAGAGGAAGTGACCAGGGCATGAGTGACAGTGAGTAGGGACTGTTGGTCCAGGAAAGGGCGTAACTGGTGCACAACCGCAGTTGTGCAAAGGCCCTCCTGGCCACGACTGCCACCTGCTCTTCGAGCCGGAGTCGTGAGTCCAAGAAAACCCCTAGATTACGCACAGGGTCTGTTTGGGTAGTGCCACTCCATCCAAGACCAAAGGTGGCAATTCTCCCTGAGCCAACAAACCCCAAACCCAGAGCCACTCAGTCTTGCAAGGGATTAGTTTCAACTCATTGCTCTCCATCCAGCCCCTAACAGCCTCCAGGCACTGTAAGAGGAAGAACAACACAGCAACACTTAACTTACCACAGGCTGAGTATCATCAGCGTATTGGTGATACCTCAGTCCATGGTGATGGATGATCTCTCTCAGCAGCTTCATATAAATGTTGAACAGGAGCAGAGAGAGTACTGAGCCCTACAGAACCCCGTAAAGCAGTGGGTGAGGGCTGGATCTCTCCCCTCCTATCAACACTGACTGAGAGCGGCCGCAGAGGAAGGAAGTGAACTAAGACAGCACAAGGCCTTCCACTCCAATCCCCTGAAGCCGCCCCAGGAAAATCCCATGGTCATTGGTATCAAAAGCCGTGAGAGATCAAGTAGAGCAAGGATGGATGCAGTACTCCCATCCCGCTCCAGCCAAAGATCATCCAAAAGTGCGACTAATGCCATTTCTGTCCCAAATCCAGGCCTGAATCCTGACTGATAGGGGTTGAGATAATCCGTTTCATCTGGAAACCTTTGGAGCTGCTTGCGCAGCCTTCCCCAAAAAGGAAGATTGGAGACAGGTCGGAAATTTTCCAACTGGGTGGAATCCAGTGATAGCTTCTTAAGAAGAGGGTGGACCACAATTTTGCAGGTGTTCCTCAAAAAACTGACAATTAGATTAGACAATATTATATAGCTATTATATATTAAATATTATATATTAAATATTATATATTAAATATATATTAAATATTATATAACTGAGATCATATGGAAAAGCAGGAAACTGCACTAATTACCATCTGTTAAGTGAAGAAAAATGGAGAACCAAGATGTCAGTAGAGACCAGCAATTATTGTGACATATGTATGGAAGTGAAAAAGTTGAAAAAGAAAGCAAGGGAAGAAACTGGAAGGCTGTTGATGTGGAGAAATGTGGTAAAAAGATGGAAAGCATGAGTTGAGGTTTGAAGGGAGATGATGATGTATCCTAAACATTTTAAGAATCTGTTACAAATTGCTTCTATAAATTATTTATGCTATCAATTTTTTTCTCTATCAAGAAATTGTACCCTATTACAGAGTACAAGATCCCTGAATATTCCTCCCAGAGCACCCCTACCTGTGGTGGGATTCAAAATTTTTTACTACTGGTTTTGTGGGCATGGCTTGGTGGGTGTGGTTTGGTGGGTGTGGCAAGTGAAGGTTACTGCAAAATCCCATTCCCTCCCCACCCCACTAACCTCTTTTCCAGCTCTGTTCTCCTATGCAAGGCAACAAAAGAAGACCCAGCCAATCAGCTTGGACTCAGGAAGCAGAGTATCAATGGGGGTGGGACCAGTTAGAGGTGGTATTTGCCGGTTCTCCAAACTACTCAAAATTCCCGCTACCGGTTCTCCAGAACTGGTTGGAATCACCTCTGACCCCCACATACTCCCCTTAACTCTGTGGTGTAAGTCTCCCTGCCCAATCACATGGGCACTAAGTTATAAGATAAACACATACGCACACTTAGCAGCACTTGCACCAGGCCTCAGCCTTCGCTTCTAGGGATAATATTTTAAAGGCTTCACAATCTGCTAGGCCTTATGGAATGAGATAAATTTTTGCATATTTAGTTACATTTAGAGCATAACTGTGTGAATAAATAACCATTACCTTGGACATTCTGGTTTATCTATGGGAAACTAGAAAGTGTTTTTTGATTCTGAAAGAAGAAAATGAGATAAACAAGAGCAAATTGTCTGGAATTACAACTGTGAATATTTGTTTTATTTTCGGGCTAATTTTTAGCTTCTATTTTAATATTTCAATAATTATTTATAAAAACTTGGAACACTTCCGGTTGTCGGCTTTGCTGACAGCAGGGATTCGCCTTCTCTGCGATTCCTGCTGTGCTAGCCGCCTTGGTGCCTCCGATCCTGACGGATTTGGAGGCTAAGGCTGCCCTGTTGGGGCAGCTGAAGAGAGGGGGGATCTGGACGGGGGTGAGGGGCATCGCAACCCCCCCCCAGCCAGCAATAACCCCCTTTTCTCAAGACGGTTCCAGCGGTGGTCTTTTTATGGCCACCATAAAGAAGCCGGCAATTGGATAAAGAATGCGCAGGAGGGAGAAGGAGTTTTCTTTTCTTTTTTAAAGAAAGTTTTTTCTTGGTCGAACTGGGACCTTAAGGATATATTTAACACCTGGGAAAGTAATGACTTGGAAGCTATTGTTCCCGATTGATGTTTTCAGCTGTGAAGAAAAGTGACGAAAAGGGGAAGTTACTCTCCCTCCCCTGTGGAATTAACAAATGGACAAGGGAAACCAGCCTTTTGGTAGAAGGTAAAACCTAAACTCCTTTGTTATAAGTGGGAAGGGAGAGGCTTGGGAAAACAAATTTTTACTCTAAGACTTTGCTGGAGGAGATGCCTTGAAGATAAAGAGAATTTTCTTTCCCTAATTTGACTTCACCCCTAGAAGAGAAACTGTAAAAAGAAGAAGCTTCTACTCTGCCTGGACTGTTTGATGACTGTGGGACTTTGGGACTTTTGGGAACTGTTTTAAGCCTTGAAATAACTGATTGGTTTAAGAAAAGGATACAGAAAGAGAAGAAGAAACTTTAAAATGGCTCTATCTCTTGATGAACTAAAAAAACAATATCTAAAAACAAAGAAAGAAGGCAAAGATGTTATGGGAGAAGCCCTTTGTTTCCTAGATATGGCGCTTGCTATGTGTCAGCAAATTAAACAACAGCTGGAAGAAATCGAGGAAGAAGAAGCCATTTTTAATGAACTAAACGGTGTGACTAAGAAAGAAAGGAGAAAGAGAGGGGCGAAAAGGAAGGACTTAAGAAATAAAAAAATATTTATGAAAAAGAAAAAGAAGATGCAAAAACAACAGAATGCTAGAAAGCAAAAGGAAAGAGGAATGCAGAAAGGGGAAATTAAGAAGGCAGAGGTTTTGAGAGGAGGGGGTAAAAAGTTTAGGCGGGCTAAGAAGGAAAGGGAAAATGGGGAAAAAAGTTACAAAGATATAAGACAAGATGGAGATAAGGAAATTTTTTTCAGGGATAATGGGTAATATATGGGTTTTTTTTAAAAAAAAGGGGGGGGATTCTGCAAAGTACACATGAGTATTGTAATAGTGGTATTTGTATTATAAGTAGATAACCAGAACTTTTTAAGATCTAATAAAAGGCTAAAATATCAAGGTATAACTTTAAAAGGTTTAATAATGAATGATAATAAGTTTTAATAAAATACTAAAGGGAATGTTTAAAATATTAGTTTGAATATGGAGTTTAATGGATTAATGTGTTGATTGTTATGGATTTATTATTGTAGTATTGGTTTTTGAAATAGTAGAATGTACTAAGCAGAATCTGATTGGGATTTAGGTGTTATTTTAAATTTTAACTTAGGGGAATGATAGAAAGGCATCATACTCCGATTAGTGATTCCAGGGGAAACTATTCTTTCTTAAATTGGAAATGAGACAGATGTAAATGGAGAAATGGACAAAAGATATAAAAATATTTTTTTAAAAAAAAAGCAAGATTAAATATATAAAACAGAATTAAGATGAGGCAAAAGTGGAGAGGAGTTATATAATAGATATAGAATGGTAAATAAGATGGGTAATGGTATATAAGAAAAGCATGAATACAACTGAGTCCATACAAAAAGAGGTAATCTGGGGCCAAGTTACTTTCTAGAAGAAAGCTTTATGTTTTTTATGTCTGTGTTTTATGTGTGTGTGTTTAATTAAGAATTAAATAATAAAATCTCGGAAGAAGACTAGATGAGAATAATTATAAACAAGCCAGAGGGAAATATAAAGTTGATGACTGGATAGCAGATAAATCGGAAAGGAAATATGATTGAATAATGATTAAAGAGAAACAATGTGGAATTTGGTAAAGGGAATTTACGTGTTTATATGGAAATGGGATAAATTATAAGTATGTGATATAAAGCAATATGTTACCTGCCTTGTAAGGATCTACAATGGAAAGAGGTTTTATGTTTTTAATGTTTAATGATGTTTTGTCTTGTTTGTTTGTTTGTAAAATCAATAAAACTTGTTTTTTTTTAAAAAAATTATTATTTATAAAAACTTATACCCAATGTTCTAGGATAGAATTTCCCCAATTTATTTTGGCAGACTATTTGAAACTCTTGAAGATTCAAGCCAAATGGGGCAGTATCTCAGATTTGTTAATTGAATGATGTGCAAAAAAATAATTAATAAATAAGTAAAAAACATGGAAGGTGTTTTCTAGAAAATAAGCTAACTTGTTTAAGAATGTAATTACTACTCATCCCAGCTAATAACACTGATAAGAACTGTAGAACCAATTAACTGTAGGATAGTATTGAAAAACAGTAAGTCTATATTATATACATAGTAAGCCTCCCCCAAACACTAAGATTCAGAACAATATAAAATGACATGATACTAAAAGCAATACTTTCAAAAATTCCAGGGAACTGGAAACTTTGTTAAAGTATCCATTCACTTTATGAATATCCATCCTTAAGTCTGAAGATAATTTAGTTCATGACTTTCATGCATAAGAATGGTAGGATGCTTACCATTCCATATTCTTGCATGAACATACCATATAGTTGCCCAAAATTGTCTTACACTGTCCCAGAAATCATTCATGTAACCTTGTGTGTCTGTCTTTCTTTTATAAATATGAACAATGATAGCACAAATAAAAACAAGGATGAAAGTGACTGCTGGAAATAGCAAAGCTATAAATAGTGGTACAGGGAGGCATGTGATCAGGTAATTCAGATATTCTTCCAAGCGTTCCACTCCAGTCCATTCTTCTAACAAATAAAGCAGGCGTTTTAAATAGGATGTGGATATCTGTTCTGCATCACAGAATTCCTTTTTGGCTTATCATGTTCTCTTTAAAAAAAAAATAAAACAACAGTTTTAGACAATCATATATTAGTTCCTAAAGTGAATTTCTTTCAATTATTTTAATTATAACTTTTAAGAGAAAAACACCATCACACAAATATATGCACATACCCTAAGAAATGATCCCAATTAATAAAGCTTAGTTCCAGTAAATGAATAATTGCTGTCTTAATAGGAAATAACTAAAACACGAGTGTAATTGTAGGAAAAATGAATTTGAGATTTTGACATATTGACTTAGCTTGAAATTATTGATTCCAACTTCATATTCTTTATGTTCTTCACTTATGACATTACTTAGTTTGGTAATGAAATATCTACCAACTCAGATTCTACTAAACAGTAATACAGGATTTGGTAATATATTTTGAGCAAAGCTTTCTTTAATCCTTTGCTTTAATGTGGTCTAATATTACTTTCCATTATGCTGCATCAAAAAGGCAGTTTGGGCAATAAAACTTGAAACATTAAAGAACATTATATAAAACATTCAAAAACATTATATAACACCATATCCTACAAGTACAAGAACATAACTTTTTAAAAATATGCACGTGTAAACAAAATAGTGCAATTTGTGCAACACTGAGCTGTAAAACCCTTGAGACTGAATTGATGATACATTCTTGAAATGCTCTCCTATCACCTCTTGCATTTTTTTCAATCTGTAAGAGCTTTTAAAAAGTTGCTTACTTTACAGCAAAACCACAAAGAAACCTGTGGCCCTTTTCCAAGTTATTTTGACATATTTTTTGTGGGCTACAATCTATCAGAGGCAACATCACTCAAGAGTTTATTATGATCTGCAGAGGAGTAAAATAATGCATTTGTTCATGCTGGCAAGTTTTGGATAGGGATTGGATTGCCACCTGTCAGGAAAGTTACTACCAGTCAAAACTGACTCAAAGGTGCACAAAACATTCTTTGATGGCTCTCCTCCCTTTGATAGTACTGGGAAGAAGTTAGGGGAGGGTAACAGAGAGAAGCATATGCTTAATCTCAACGAAGAAAGATAATCAGATAGTTTCTCCTCTTCTTTTTCTCCAGGTTTATCTGTGCTGAAAAGGAGCAGGTTAACATTTTAATACTAAAGCCAAGGTGAGCAGAAGAGAAGATGGAGAAAGAGGAAAAGTGACATTAGAGGAGATGGGGATTCTGTTGTTTTTCCTTTGATCCTGCCAAAACCCTACCAACGTAAGGCCCACAAAGCTCATTTCTTCACTCCGACATCCACAGGATTACTCTCCCACTAGCAGAGGAAGAACACTCTCGCTTTTACGACATTATGAACGCCCCTGGAAGCCTTCAAAAAGCAGAGCCGCCTCCCTTCAGGTTTATCGGTTTTATCTTCCGACCGGGGAGGGGGGACCCATGGAGAAGAACTTCAGGACAGACTGAGAAGGAAGGGTCCGGGGCTTCATGGGAATCAAGGGGCAGGGGGAAGGCTTTGGCCACAGAGGGTGCAATGATGCGGGTCAGCCGAAAAGAGCCCAGTGCCAGTCCTGTCCCCCTCACGGCCGGGATTCACTAACCGAGATCACGGCAGCTAGGAAGAGAGGCTCATTAATCTCCCTCGCCTTCTTTTCAACCACAGGGATCGCTTCGCTCTCTGCAAGACGCAACCTTTCCTTCTGCTTTTCCTTCCCACGCCCAAGAGGGCGGGATTAAGAGGATGGCGCTTCGAGAGACGCTCCGACCGCCAGCATCGCCCCATTGGTCCACGAAAGAACGTACCGTGTCTTCAAGAACCTGCCAATCCGTGTTCTTAAACTTTGGTTTAACTAATGAAGTCTTTTGGCTGATTTTTTTTTTCATGAATTTTAAGCGTGCTCAAGACACTGTAAGTGCAAAAAGACGGCCTCCTTTAGAAAATAGAGTTGCGCGATCGAAGCTAGTGAGTTGCTATAATTCCATAGCAAATCGTCTTGTCACTCTTAATTTCTGTCTCTTTCAAGTCCAAGATCCCTGGATGCTGCCGAAAGTAAGGCAAGACTTTGGCATATGCTCTTTTCGTTCTTTCAGACTTGCTGTTTTTCCATTTGTTTGGCGCATTTTTGTGCCCGGCCTTGAATATATAACGCAATTTTTTTAAAAGATCTGTGCTTTGTTTGCATTTAGATTTGTGCTCTGTTTAAGATGACTACTGTATTACTCACAATGTAACAGTTCCAAAACCATGAAAAGTTTTATGACTTTTATGTTATAATATGGAAGGGTAGGTGGTACTGTATCTGTGTTTTATATATCATGTTTACATTCTCATATGCAATTTTCTTTATGCATTTTAAATTAAAATGTCTTCTGTTGCTTATATGAGGTTCTGGACAAGTATACAGAGACCATTACAAAGATCATTAGCAAACTAGATTACATCAGGTAAGCCCTATCAGCCGTCCGGCATTCATGCTGCGAATACATGTTGTGTAAACCGTGAATTATAGGATTCCTATTGTGGGGGAGATGGAGAATTTCCATATTTGGTAAATAAAATCTCCGTTGGTCGGGTCTCTCTGCTTCCGACGCTTGTTAAATCACAAAATAAGACTTTTAAGGCTGATTCTCTTATGTATAGCAAAGGGGAGTTCTGCCCTTGAGGAACTGCTGCAGAATTTGACTTTTCCTTGAAGAAATTAAGAGATTGTGTAATTTATTTAGGAAAGTGTAATTGTGGTTCTCTGACATTCATTTTTTTAGGAATTGCAGAGAACCATTTCTGCTCAGCTCTTCTCCAATTAAAGTTATTGCATACCCTGCCACATGAAACTTTAATTTTGTAGGTGAAATACGTTCCTCAAAAAACTGATAGCTAATTCTAGACAATATTATACATGTATAAAACAGATAATATGCAAATCAGGAAACTACCTACCAACTGCCAGGTGGCAAAAGATACAGAACCAAGAGGTCAATAGAAACTATCAATTAGTGTCACATGTGTATGGAATGAAAAAGTTGAAAAAGAGAGCAAGGGAAGAACATTGGAAAGCTCTTGATGTGGAAAGGAAGAGAAATTGATAGCCAGTTTGGTCTAATGGTTAAGGCACCAAACTAGGAAGCAAGAGGCTGAGTTTAAGTCCTACCTTAACCATGAAAGCCAGCGGGTGGCTTTACAGGCAGCCAGTCTCTCTCAGCTGAACTCAAGAGAGTTTTTGTGGGGAAAATAAGTGGAAGTTGCATTAAATAATTGTAAGGTTCTCATTTTTCTCAAACGGCAACTGAACTTTCTTGGTTTTTTCCTTTGAAAATGTGTTGCTTCTCATCCAAGAAGCTTTGTCTAACTAACTGATGGGGAATAGAAGAATTTATATTCTGTGCAGTCATCTGTTTGTTAGCACACTGAGTCAGTCATTAGCTTTCTGAGAGTCCTTGAGGACACTTGGGAGTTTATCTGTATCCTCGGAGTCACCTGAATCAGAGTGCAATTGGGTGTGGAATCTTCTTTGGACTGTTGAAAAGACTGCATTGTAAACAGGAAATAGGTGATATTGTACCCCTTTCCCTCTTTTGATGCAGAGCTATTCAATTTTAATACAGCCTTTCAACAACACAATATACATGCACACTTTAAATCCAGAATACATTATGGCAGAAGCTTGTCTATCCCAAGGACAAAACACCCAGATACAAATAGAGTAATGTTGATATGCGGTGCAATGCCTGGAATGCACTACCTGACCCTGTTGTTACATCCTCAAACCCCCACTCCTTTACCTTCAAACTATCCACTATCGACCTCACCCCATTCCTAAGTCTGTAAGGGATATGCATAAGTGCACAATTGTGCCTACCATCCCTGTCCTATTGTCCCCATTTATTTGTACCTATTTCCTATATTTACAGTCATGTTTATTCTTATACCTATGATCTTGTAAGAGATTGACAAAATCAAATAAATAAAATCAAATAAATAAAAAATAAATGCAGTGAGGTATGTGCAGACCTGGGCAAACTAAACAACCACTTCACAAACATATGGCACAGGAGAGCACAGTCATCAGGAAAGGATTCAGCAGTCCATCTTCATCTGAAAGACAAGATTAACTCTTTTGAAGGCAGCAAGGTTCACATTCTGGACAGAGAGGGCCACAGTTTAAAAGAGGACTCAACGAGACTATATTAATAGAGGGGGAAAGGATACGAATTCATCTATCTCCCACTTACAACACAGTCCTTTTAGCAATCCCAAGAAGGCTCCATACCTGTTTGCATTCTGATTCAGGTGACTCTGAGGCTACTGTTAAATCCCCAAGTGGCCTGAACTACCCTGAGAGTGGTAATGACCAGATGGTTGCAAAAAATATAGGGAAATCTTTCTATTCCCTACCAGTTAGAACTAAAAAAAAGCTTTTGGGATAAGAAGTAAAATGTTTTCAAAGGAAAAAACCAAGGAAGTCCAGTTGCCTTTTGAAGACAAAAAGGGTCAACCATGATCTGGATAATTGAGAATTTCCACGTGTTTGGATATGTTCATTGCCTTGAGTTATTTGTATTTGTAATAATTTATATTTGTAATATAAAATAAAGACAGGCTATAATGAAATGTAAATGATGAATTAACGGTAGAAAATCAATAGGTTAAGGTTAGGGAAGATGATGTTGTATCCTAAAGGCATTAAGGAGAGAAATAGCTATCCTTTGTGGTGCTGAAGGATTTGCTACAAATTTGCTACAAATCACTCTCATAAGTTATTCTTGCTCTTACTCTTCCAGAAAACATATACAACTTTTTCAAGGTTTTATTCACACACAAAAAAAGACTTTTCCTGGACATAGACACAGAGACACAACTGGGAAAAATCTTTAAAGCAGGCATTTGAGAATAACTTTACTAATGCTAAAAAAAAATAACTTATGAAGGCTCTCCAGGCTCTAGTATTTAATACTAAAACATATGATTTCTGGTCTTTTTCTTCAGTATTCAAGAAAAAAAAAAACTAAGAGCAGTAGAATGCACACAGTAATATAATATGTAGGGATATTTTCTAGTTGTCACTTCTGCTTTATTCAGTAGATATTTTTCATTACATGACATAAAAATAAAGAAAACAATAAGAAATAAGTGCAGATAAAATATGTTTAAATATTCTTTAAAATGAACAATATTTCAATCTGTTACTATGATTTAAAAGCATTATTCTGAAAAAAATATCCAGCAATATCCACAACCCCAATCTCAAAATATTTATAGGTTAGTTTCCTATATTACTCCTGGAAATACCTTACAAACACTTTTAAATAATCTAAACATTGAGTAATCGGTCTGAAAGAAAATAATTAAACATTAAATGAAATTGAAAATGTTAATTTAAAGTAAAAGCAATACATTTTACAACAGCAACAGAACTAAAAAAAACTTAAATGGGCAGAAAAGGTTTTCCTAAATATGGGCATTGGTCCCTTCTTTATCTATTTTTCTATCTCTTTAATATTTTTCACAAATCATTATACTGGTGACTATTTCTAGTCTTAACTTTTTAATGATAATTATCAAACGGTCATCATAACAGCTTGTTTCCTTTTAAGATCTTAAGGGAGTTGAAAAGTAAGGCTAAATGTGATAATATAAAATTAGATTTACATTTACCATGTACAGTAGATTCAGTTGGATAATAAGAAAGAAAATATTTGTTATTATTTACTATGAATAAATAGTTAAAGTAGTACACATAGCAATCACAGAAAATACATTTTTCTGGAAGTAGAATTATATCAAACATAAGATTTCCAGTCCTATTTTCATTACTATTGGACATATTTCAATGCTCAGAAATGTCCACCCCACTTCAAAAAATCCTGAGAGAGATATAGGCTCATGGTAAAGCACTCTAGCTTCACATGGCATCTTCTTAAAACAATTTGGAAGGAATTCCTTATGCATGCTAAAATTTGAAAAAAGACATAATAAAGCTAATTTTCTAGTTAATTTTTTAAAGAAAGAAAGTCCTGCTTTGTGGATTATAATGGTTACTACTACATAATAGTTTTCAATTAAGAGCTCTGGAGAACTATCCTTTTGCCACCAAAAGTAAAAATATTACTCAGAACATTCTCAAATATACCCCCCCACACCAGTTTTAAGTTATTTTGCATTACTGAAAACAACAAAATAAATGTCCTACGCATATATCATAAATAAGCTACTCATAAGTAGGTTTGGGCAGTTATAAATCTGCACAATAAACATATATGGAATGTTTAAAACAGAATCTAACCTTAAAAATGGATTAAGACTATGAGGAACCTAAAAAATGCTCAGAGTTGCAATATTATCTATGAAAAAGGATCCCTGCAGATTTTACTCTGCTAGCTGTTGCTGACCAAGGGCACTGTAAGAAAAGTTGTTGTCAATAATCATTCACTCATAGGTTTGAGCATATAGTAAGGCACAATGACATGAAAATGACAACATGTACACTGCAAATGATGCAGTAAAGAACTTGTGTCATGCTGTTTAACTAATTCAACCATTTGACTAGAGATATCCTTGATTTACAATACATGAATTGACCTATTCATTAATACTTAGCCCACTCTATATATTAACTGTAACCAAAGTGGAGAATACTGAAACATGTTCTTAGGATACTTTCCAATAAAAGAATTATCATTTCAACTTCCTATGCAAATGTTCTCACTTTGATGGCATTGTAAACTGCTATGTAAGCTTCTGTTTGAATGATTATTGATCGCAGAATTATTATAGTTAATAAAGCACATCTTGGTGGCTTCGTATTGCCTTGGCACAGAAGTATACCTATACCTATGAATTTTAATTTCCAGGAACACAAGCTCATAATAAATTAGTAGTTTGTCCAAAAATGTACTACTTGCTGGGAAATAGCAAAACAATTAATTTCTACAGCAGAAATTCTTCTCTATGCAGTGCCAATTCACATTATTTACAAAGCCTTAATCAACTTTCTGTATTTAAGTACCAGTATAAGTAGTACCGGTCAGTAATATAAAACTAAATTCTACATATAGTTCTAAGTATTAATGAATACAGATACTGGATCTTTCTTGCTCATATGAATAAGCTTCTGCATACATAAATTTAATTACTTTAAACTTTTGGTAAAGAAACGTAATTAAAATCTGTAGTATACACTGTAATTTTGCTGTTTTTGTACATTTTACATTTTTTCTACATTTTCTATGAAACACTTATGAACACACATGAAAGTAGGAGAGAGGAAAGTCAATTAAGTAGAGTAAAAAGGGTATAAAATTAATCTTGCCTATGGGGAGATTGCACTAGATATCAGATGACCTGTAAAAGGAAGAATATCTGTTGTTGTAACTGGAGAATATATGGAATTTTAAAAATCCAAGTTTTACAAAAATACTAAATTTAATCCCAATTCATTTATAGTTCACATTTACTTTAAGAAGTACTAGAAAAATGCTATGTATTTGATCCATTTCAAACAGCCTAAAAATCATTTTTACATCTTATTCCTAATTAGGATTGTGGTTTTTAAACTATTGTTGTATTTCTGTGAACACACAGAGTTGTATTTATAGTGAAAGATTTACTTTCCTGAGCAATATGTAACAATAATCTTCAAAGCCTGGTTTTCTGTAAAATTATACATTTGCACAGCAAATAAAAAAACTATAGTAACAATTCTTAAATCATATATCACATTAAAATATCATTCAATTTTTTTTTCACAATGATTTGCCAAAGTTATTCATTTTCTTGTTTCCCTGTTATAATTCGTTCCATCAAAGCCCTCCACACATTTCCTGGTATTTTCTGATGTTTGTCTATTAAGCATTGTAGTGCATCCTTTGCCTATGAAGGGAGTGAAGATGAGAAATATAGATTATTCATTATGATTGCATTGTTCAATAATAAATTACATTTTAAAAAAATAAAAAGCCACAATGAATCCTTTTCAAATTACAGTATAACATTAACCATATATTCAATAATTTAATCTTGAAATTACAGAACCCACACAAATACAAAATATATAGATTTCTCATTGTGGAAATTAGTTTTCATCAGACAATTTATACTTTAGATACTACAAAATAAAATAATAAAGATGTAGATTTCAGCCACGTTCTCCTGGGCTGCTCTGATTTTGCGTTAGTTAAAAAGGAATTCTGCCCTCTGCTGAATGACAAGGCATTCTGAAACTCCAAGCTCTATTGAGCAATGAAAAATCCTTTAAGATCAAGCTATTCTTAGGACATTAATTCTGTTATCAAACCATACGTGCTTGATAAAAATCCCAAGTGATTCATGTATGAAAAGTAACTAGTTCCTTTTAGGAGACTTCATATAGTTTCATACTCTCCCACATCTTCACTGAAAAAAATGTTCATGATCAAAGACTAATCCGGCAAGAAGAATAAAATCATTATGTTCATAAAAGTGAATAAAAGTGAATTAGTGCAAGTAGAGTGAGACTTCTGGTCCATTTGAAATTTTGTGAAGGTCCTAAATTTAATCTGACTGATAGACTTCAGGGACAGAATCTTTTTGTAAATGGTTCCAAACACAGCGAATTGCCTCCCGAAGGATATGCAGCTGTCCCTCCCTCTAATGGCTATTGATTGCTGAGTTTTACTATCATACTGTTGATAGTTGATCTTTTATTTTTTTGGCTCTAGAAAAATTCTTTAAAAAAAATCTTATGCAAATTCTAGAAAAATTCTTATGCAAATTACAGCATAATGTACTTTTGCTTTTATATGAGTGAACCAGAGGTGGTATTCATCAGGTCCTGACCAGTTCTGGAGAACTGGTAGTTCGGAGTTGAGTAGTTCGGAGATCTGGTAAATACCACCTCTAACTGGCCCCGCCCCCATCTATTCTCTGCCTCCCAAGTCCCAGTTGATCAGCTGGGTCTTCTTTTGATGCCCTGCACAAGAGAACGGAGCTGGAAAGCAGGTAAGTGGGGTGGGGAGGGAATGGGGTAACCTTGCAGTAACCTTCCCCCAGGAGTGGGTTGGAAATGGAGGTTTCATGTTATCCTTCCCCTGCCACACCCACAGAATTGGTAGTAAAAAAATTTGAATCCCACCCCTGAATTGAATTGAACTGTAAAATACATTTTTATTCCTATAATTTTAATGAACTCATAAATTAATATGCTACCTTTTAAAACAAAAAAGAATTCCTAATAGTTCAAAATCAATTCATAAAAACATTTAAAAGCAGTACCTTAATATTTAAACTATAGACAATTTACCACTGTGCATTTAAGAATAAGACATTTAAGAGAACTGGAGAATATGGCTGCTACATAAATAATGAATAAAAATAATTCCTTGTACTTTGGGAACTTTGCCTTGAAAACAAACCAACAGATATTGACAGAATTTCCCTAACCTTTCATTCAGCTTAATTTTCAAACAACCCTGTGTTTTTTGTACTATTTATTTGAATCAAAATTTATGTTTTGTCAGAATATTCATGAATTGGCAGAAGCATGGTAACAAAGTCAGCCAATGAGGAATGTTAGGAAACTGAAACTAGGAGGAGCCTAAGCATGGCTCTGTATTAAGCTCTGAGCTCTGAAGCTGCTAACTAGTCTGCAACTCTGAATCAAAACTGAAATTGTTCTCTGCTGTTCTCTCCTCTACTTGTGTATTGCCTGTAACTGCTACCACACTGGAAGAATCTGCTGTGAGTATTGTAAGTTTACTTCATGTATTATTATCTATATAAAGAAGTTAATGAATCCTGCTGAATCAGTTATCTGGGTGTGCTTTTTGGATTTGATTTTCTGCAACAAACTCTGATATTTTTTGATTCACAATTTAAATCACAAAAAATGTTCATATAATATGAGCTGAAAGTATTTTGGCAATACATCCAGGAGTCTTCATTGTAATCTTGTGAGCTATTAATATTCAAAAAGGAAGATCTTACTTTTTCTGTCAGTTCTTCTGCTGTTATGTTTGGATCATATAGAATAGGATCTCCCAAATATGTCTTCAATTTAACTGGAAAGTTTCCATACAGAAGAACTGGTGGCAAACGAAAATACTCATATATCGATCTTAATAATTCTGATTAATTAAAAAAAGAGGGGTTAATAGGGTAGCAGGAACAATTATGTATTTTTACCCACTTGTTCATTTTAAAAAATCCAAAAAGTACTAATTCAATCACAAATCTGTATAAAATAGCTTCCTAACACAAATCTGAACAGCAAGTTAGTGCCATCATCTTGACTTTTGCATTAGAGCATTGCAGGAGGCCGCTGCAGCCAAAAATGGAACTCAGAAGCCCGTTTTCACTGGCAGAGCTCAGGTCAGCACAGGTGCCCAGACACGAGTGATTTCAAGCTGGCCATGCCCACCCTAGCCACGCCCACCGCAGTCCCCCAAGGCCAAACACAACCCTGATGCGGCCCTCAATGAAATCAAGTTTGACACCCCTGCTGTAGATGTATCAGTTGGCTACTAAATGGCTGCTTCTTGCTTGATCAAGAAGAACTGTTCTTATGAGTTAAATTTGTCAATAATTTTGATTTGTATCTGTTTCATTTTATACAGCAAAGGTACTTGACATAATGTTGATGCCTCATATTTTCCCCACAACAATCCTGTGATATGAGAGACTGAGCTACAATAACCTGATTGGGTTTTATGCTGAAAAGAATACTAGAACTCAGAGTGGTCCAGTTTCTAGTCAATCACCTTAACCACTATACTAAACAGCCTTTGTAATTGAGTTTGTCGATGTTTTCAGGTTTTTATTTTGTAAAACTAATCTCTCAAAGAGAAATATCAAACCTCAAAAGCAAATGATAAAAAATTCTCTATTGTCATGCAGAACAACCAACAAATTCTACATATCCATACTTAATTGTGTGTCTGTCCTTTATGCAGATCTCAGGACAACTTTACATTGAGACAGATTCATATATTCCACAGTATTGTTGATCTGTCATTAAAAACAGGTATGTTGCTTTCAGCTGATGCAGAAAGACAATATATAAATGAAATAATAACAGTTTTCTCTTGTAGAACAAGCCAAGCAACTTATTTAGATATTAGAACACATTAATAAAAACCATAGCATTTTATTTAAAATCATTTCAAAATGACTCTAATCAGGGTGAACAAAATGTAATTATAATTGATAATACAATACAATCCAAATAAAGTTGCATACTTATTTGTCCTCCAACTATTCGAATATTTTCCCGAATATTTCGTGTGAACATAGGAATGATGGGCTGAAAGATTAATGGAGATATCTTTTAATAATTTATGTCTCATAATCAACTGATTTTTTTTACTAAATCACAAAGTTATATACTTGGATCAAAAAGCAGATAAAATCGAAGAGAAAGAAGTATAGGGAAATATTTCTTAGTCACATTTCCATCTAGTAGTTGATCCAAGAAACTAAAGTATCCTTTTCTTTTTCTGCAAGCACTCAGTGGGTGAATTTTGTAACTTACAGGGAATTTGTTAGTCATTCTGAATCCAACCTTCTCACTACAAAGTTAGATAAGTCTCCCATTATTGCAACTTTAGTCTTCAATTTATAGGGATTATAGGTCTGCATTCTGAGAATATTTGAGCTAGAATGTTAAGCAAATTAATTTTTTGCACTGCTCTATATACCTGCAATTTTATGTATGAAGTTCTCCATATTTGAGAAAAGCAACCTTTTCCTGCAAGCAATTAACAAAATAGAAAATTATCTAAGATCTTGTCAAATGTCCCTCTTTCATCAAAGTCGTTATGGAGAAATCTGAGATGCTGGTAATAATCATTTTATCTGCATTAAGAATGGGAAAGGCATTTTTCAAAATCTATTAGCACATGCTTGAAAGCATTCATTCAGCGGCTGTGTCTGGAAGCTCAGACAACTTGAAGAATTTCTTAGGTTGTCTACAAATGTATGTGAAGCAATACTTTAAGTGGCAATACCGTCAAAACAAAGCAGCTGTGCATATACATCTGGGAAGGTTCCTGAAAACCCACAGAAGCTTCTGAAGGCTGTATCTGCTTCAGTGCTTTAAAAAACAGGGAGTCTGCTGATGCCAGCTGGCATTCCAATATATCCCTGTGAAGACTCTGCATTTGAAAGTGATGCACTTGTCCCTACAAAAGCATCATACCAACCAAAGGAAATATAAGATAAGCCCCAGAAAGAGTATATTAGAATTTGATTCATAAGATTTGGGAGTACCAGTATTTGAATTGTTCAATGTAAGCTGCTAATTAGCATTAACCTAGTGTTAAGTAAAAATTACCACATGACATAATGCCATAGCATTTATATAAATATTATGGGAAATTTGTATTGAGAAATCTGAACAGATACATTCTCACCTTGCCCTTTTTAATGCATAAATAGTAATGACTTTTTAAAAAATGTATATACAGTTATAGAAGGATTACATCAGCTGTTTTTATATGGCAAGAAAAGCCAAACAGAGGAGCAGACTAGAAAACAGCTCCTTTCCCATGCATGGCCCAATGGCAAAACCACTTTTCTCCTAACTTTTTTTCTGAAAAGTTGAAGAAATTTGAAAAAATGAATTATTTTTAATTGATTTTTTAAAAATAATATATTAAGTTGGGGGTGTTAAACTCATGGCCCCAGGGCCGGATGTGTCACATGCTGGCTCTACCGTCACCTGGTTTAGCAAAGGGGGAAAAAGTCCCGATACGTCACGTGACACTGCCGTGACAATGTGAGTTTGACATCCCTGTATTAAGTAATTAAAATGTAAATTAAATTGGTTTACATAAGGAAGCATACCAAATCAATACAGAAACTAACATGCTCAAGGAACACATTTCATTACTTTCTAGAAATATGTGGAAATTATTATTTTTTTAAATCGGAGTAAGTAGAACCTGATACCTCAGATTCTACAGAAGCAAAGAAACACTGTAAATAAACTCTATAGATACAGTCTACTTGTGTGTCTCTTTCTCTTCCCTCACCTCAACAGCCCTGATAGTGATGTATAAAGTAAAAAATACATTATTTTTTAAAAAACTACACGGTTTTTAACATTAATATTTTCCTTTCCATGCTTCTAAGCCTGTCATACATAAACACCTGTAATCATATATTTTAGTTATTCCCACAAAATACTTACCACTTTTGCTTCAGTGGCCACTTGAGCAAATCCTTTACGATTTTTCCACATAATAGTATAATTTTCGTCACTGAACAGTGCTTCCCGTACTCCCCCTGGTGAAATTACCACCAGTCCTCCATTTTCTAATATTTTTTTACATTCTTCCTGAGTTCCATGCAGAACATGGAACACATTAATTAATAACTGTATACCTGAAATTCATAAGAATCTGTTGTAAGACTAATATTGATATAAAATTATGATCTCCATAGATACTATATTTTATCAGAAAAATATAGAATAGTTACAAAGGTGTAAATTATGAGAAAGACAAAAAGGATTAGATTTTCATCAATCCATATCTAATCAAAATACTTTCAAATCAAGAATCAGTGATAAGAATTATAAATTTATATTTTTTTATAATGAAAATTTATCCTGATAAGAAATCTACCAATTAACATCCAATAATAAGATATTGTTATATAGTTTGTGCAGTATATATTTTCTTCTATAACGTCTACATTGTATTGATTATTTAAAAAGCACTTTCTCTCAACTATCACTACCCAGAAACAATTTAACTATAAGGTAGCTACAAAAGGCTTCATGATAAGAAATTTGAAATCCAAAGCCAATACAATGGTATACCTAAGTTTCATGGGAATCCATTTTTCTTTTAAATAGAGGGCAACTGTATAAGACTTCAGGATAGGAAATTAAATCTTAAGCCAAAATACTTTATTAATTAGTAACTGAAATGATTTATTTAAAATAAGAAAATAATTTACCATATTTTTCGGTATGTAAGATGCATTTCCCCTCCCCAAAAAGTGAGTGGAAACGACTATGCACCTTATACAGCAAATGTTGCCAAAGCACTGCCCACCCACCGGTTCCCACGCTTAGGGCCTCTGACACCCAGCAATTTGCCTCCTTGCAGCAAACAGCAAACATCCTGGTCAGCTTTAGCACAGCCTGATTTAGCACAAGCAGCTGATTATTGGTTGGGTCTGCCTCCCTACGATCAACTGTTTCAGGCTGCAGGGATCGCCATTGCCTATTGCCACCTCTGCAATCCCCATTTTCTGCCTCCACACCCTGTTTTTGGCCCTATCTGATCCTGCCACCTGGAGCAGGCCGAAAATGGCATACGGAGGCCAAAAACAGAATGCGGAGGCCGAAAATGAGGTGCAGAAAGGTGGCAATAGGCGATAGCGATCACTGCAGCCCGAAACAGCTGATCATCGGAAGGCAGTTCCATCCGACAATCAGCTGCTTGTGCTAAATCAGGCTGTGCTGAAGCTGACCAGGATGTTTGCTGCAAGGAGGCAAATTGCTGGGAGGCAGATTTTTTCCCCCTTGTTTTCCTCCCCAAAAACTAGGTACATCTTATACTTTGAAGCATCTTATAGTCTGAAAAGTACAGTAGTTTACTGCTATCTTCCAGTATATAACACAACCTAAATATGAATTAAAGCTTATCCATACAGTACATTATCTGAGATGTATAATTTTTCTTAATTGCTCAGGACAAATACCTGGAATTGAAAACACAAAATGATCAGCAACTATATGGAGGATTCTTTTTTTCTTGATTAAAATAGTGGCTACCAAGTAGAAAAAGTCTATGGGAGTTGCTCCATGATAAAAGATAATTAGTGCTGGCCCATTTGGTAGTTTTTCAAGACCGTGCACCTCATAACCTGTTATGGACAAAAACATTCAAGGTTAGCATTTCATACCAAGTTAATTTAACAAAATATTATTGAGATATTAAAATTATGAAACTGCTAAGTAAGATATCAACTATAAATACATTACAATGCATGGCAGTTATTCGTTACATTACAACCCCACTTCAGTTGAACATCTTTGTATTAATGTTCAGTGATTCATTCATGCCAATCAGATATGTTGGCATGTTAACTCATGCCAAACAGATATATGGCCTTCTTGTTTTGAAGAATTATCATCAAAATGAAATTGGGCTAGCTGATGAAAAATAATTGATTCTGGATTACATGGTTTATTTACATAGTTTACAAAGATACCAAAATCATAAATTAACATAAACTGAATTTGTTAGCTTCTTGTATAGCAATTAATCCAGTTTCACAAAATCTTGGTCATTTTGTGATAAATAATATATTTTAAAAACATTTTCAAAATTATTCATATTCTATATAGGAAGTAAATATAGCCGACAGAAAAAATGTAATGGCTTTCCTCTTAGCAAACAAGACCAAAAGAGGGAATCCAAATGGTGAATCTCTTAGAACTATATTATTATTGGTTTGCTGCACAGTCAGTGAGTTGTTACGTGGCAGGTGCTTGACTGCTCGAATTCTAAAGTCCTAATTTATTTTCTTCATTTACTATGATTTTATCTTTTTAATGGTCCCACCTGTTCTTAGTTGCAGGCACATGATATTTCTTGCCCTTCAGACTGATAATTTGGTTCACAACTGTCATGCCCAAGAATGGTGGGATACTTACCATTCCATATTCTTGCGTGAGCATACCACATAGTTGCTAACATTTGTCTTGCACCATCCCAGAAATCATTCAAATAACCTTCTTTTATGTCTGTCTTTCTTTTGTAAATATGAACAATGATAGCAGAAATATAAAGGAGAAGGAGAATAACAGCTGGAAGCAGAAAACCTAACAGTAGTGGCATAAATAACCATGTGAGATAAATGAGGTAACTCAGATATTCTCCCAAGCGTTCCACTCCAGTCCATTCTTCTAATATATAAAGTATGCATGATAAATAGGATATGGATATCTGTTCTGTACCACAGGATTCATTTTGGTGTATCATGTTCTGTTTAAAAAAGGAAATAAAACAAAGCATTTAAAAGTCTAGACTATCGTATATTTGTCCTTGAATTGTTACTTTGACTTATAATTATTAATTCGAATCATTAGAGAGAAAAATGAAAGAATGTTAATCTACACATCTCCTAAGAAATGAGTACAATTAAACTTAATAAAGCTTAATTCCAAACAAATGATTATAGAATGGCAGAATATACCACATTGTATATAATAAATAAACATAAACTATAGTCATGTTTATCATGATTATATGGCCAAGTGTACCATACATAAGAAAAACATATTTGAGATTTTGACATACTTGCTTAGCTTGAAATTCTTGATTCTAACTTCAAGTACTACTAAATAGCAATACGGGTTTTGTAACAAATATTATGCAAAGCTTTGGTGTGATCCCTTATTTTAATATTGTACTCACATATCACTCTTCACTGTATCAAAAGGAAATCACTTCAAGCAATGCAACTTCTAATATCCAAGAAGATATAAAAAGTCAAACCCACATTCCTACAAATGTAAGAACATACTCTTATTTTTAAATATGCTTTTTATACACAATAGTCCAATTCATGCAAGGCCAAACTATTGAACACTCAGGAGACTGAATTGGTGATAATGTTCTTGAAACGACCTATCTCTGCTTGCCAATTTATCTATAAAAGTTTGAAAAGTTTGCTTCCTTACAACAGAACCACAAAGAATCCTGTGGCACCTTAAAAATTTCCAAATTATTACCACATAATTTTTTCTGGGCTATTAGTGGCAACATCAGTCAAGAAACTGAATATGTATACACAATAAATTTGTTCATGATTGGCAGGTTTTGGACAGGGGCAGCATTGCCACTTGTCAGAAATTATTTTGGGAACATTTGTACTGAGCAAGTCAAGATCTGTTCTGATTGATACATGCATTAAATAATCTAGGTCCATTGGGAAATAAGAGAGCACCAACCATCCCTGTTCTACTGTTCGTTTTTATTTTTCTTATATGTATCCATTTCATGTATTCATAACTATGTTTATACTTATACCTGTTATCTTTATAATCACTTGACAAATAAAATAAATAAATAAAAATAAATATTCTTTGATGGTTTTCCTCCACCTGGGATTACTGGCTGGTCATGCTTACTGGGTAGAATTAATGTTGCAACTCATCAGGAGGGTAACAGACAGGGAAAACTGCCTGTTGGATATGCTTAATTTCAAGAAAGGTGATCAGATGCAGCTTCTCCTCAGCTCTTCCAAAATCTGTGGCCGGTACTGATTCTTCTCCAGATTCACTTGTCCTATAAAGGAGTAGATTCACATTTTAATACTAAAGCCGGGGTGAGCTGAGAAAAGAAGAAGTGCCTTCATTTGTTTTTCCTTTGACCCTACCAAAATCCTAACAAAAGTAAGGCCTGCAAAGTTTTGAATATGACCGTTTCTTCACACCGGCATCCGGAGGATTACTCTCCAAGCGGCAGCGGAAGAACACCCTCGGGGCTCTCGCCTTTATAACGAATTTTCCTGGGAGCCTTCAAGAAGCAGAACCGTCTCCCGTCAGGTTGTATCGGCAGGATTTTCTTCTGACCGGGGAGTAGGGAACCACAGAGAAGAGCTTCAGGACAGACGGACAGGGAAAGGTCCGGAGCTCCGCGGGAATCAAGAGGGTGGGGAAAAGGCTTTGGTCACAGAGCCGCCGCCGGTCAACCGAAAACAACCCAATGCCAGTGCTGTCCCCCTCACCGGCCGGCATTCACTAACCCGGATCAATTCAACCAGGAAAACCGGCCCGTCCGACACCCTCGCTCTCTTTCAAAGACAGCAAACGCTTCGCCTTCCGAAAGACCCGAGCTTTCCTTCAGCTTTTTCTCCCCACCCCCAGAAGGGCGGTATTGGGAGTGCGCGCTTCGACTGGGCACCGAGGCTCCTTTGAAGCAAGGGAGCCCAACCAGCCTCCTTCCCTACCGTGCTTCCCATGCAAGCACGCGCCTCGGAGGGCTCGCCATAAGTAGGTGCGTGGTAGAGATCCGCTGTCTTTCTACAAAGGGCGGGAAAGGCGGCCGGCGTGAAACCACCCTTAAGTGGGACCGAATTAAATGAACGAGTTACCCCGATATCTCCCCTTCGCCCACAAGCTCCAGACAGGATACCGGTTTACCCCATTCCAGTTGTATCCTTCTACAATGTTGTTGGCGCCGCCCCTTTGGTCCACAGATGAAATGAAAGCGTGTTGCACGAATTGGCCAATCCGTGTACCCAAATTGTGGTTTAATGAATTAAGTACGTTGCCTGGTCTGTAATTAACCTACGTGGGCACAAGACTCTGAATTAGGAGGCAAGCGACCTCTTTCAATGAATACCAAAAAAAAAAAAAAACAGATCGGAGCCTGTTACTTATGGTAGTCTATCGTCTTGTCACTCTACTAATTTCTGGCTCTATCAAGTCCCGAGGTCCCTGGACGCTACCGAAAAGACAGCGCATGCTCGTTTTGTTTCTTCCTGTTTTTCGTTTGCTTGGCGCTTTTGTTCGACGGGGCGTGAATAAGTTATGACCTTTATGTTATAATTGGGGAAGGTCTGTTTTATCTGCTTTTATATTTCGTATTTACTGCACAATCTTCTGTAGGCAGTTATTTTAGATTACAATGTCTTCTGTTGCTTATATTCGGTTTCTGGACCAAGACCTTGAATTAGTAAAACTGTTACAATTCAGAATGAAGCAGATGAGCCTAAAACCTTTTGGCTTGTGTACCTTTTAAATTGCTCTAGCAAGAAGATACCCACATAACTGACCAGAAGACTATCATCTCTCCCTTTTCTGATTCCACTTCAGAGTGCTGCTGCTGAGCATGAATTGGAGGTCTCTAGAAAAACATAGTAAGTTTACTATTACTGAGTTGCTGCAGGAATGCCTCACTTATCCTCATTTCTCTTAACCGACCATGGGTTGCAGGAACAGAAGGGAAGATAGTGGTATAATCTGTATCAAAAGACCTGCTGGCCCCAGCTTTATCACATGGAATTTCCATAACTATCCAAATATCTAGTTAGACCTCTAGTAGTCCTGAATGGCCCTGCAAGGGGTGTTAGGCAGAGAAGCATCAGCTCATGCTCAGAGCTTTGACCTACAAGTCAACAAGGAGAGCGATAGGGAGAAAATGGAATTCCAGGTAAAGCATTCTGCGGTCTGGGGAGGAAAGGATGAGAAGACACATTTCCCCTCTTTTCCTGATGTCTTGCCTTTTGTTGTTTCTTTTCCTAGGAACAGGAAGGCAGTTCTGAAAAAGCAAGTGTGGCCAGAGTGGAATGAAATAACAATGTTCCCGCCTTCATTTAAATAGTTAAGAGATATTTCTATAATTGGAACATTAAAATAACACTTAAAATGAGCTCTCGTTACTGTACTTAGGTTTCCACATATAATGGCTGCTATTAACTATATTTTACCAATACTTGACATGCTTTAAAAGCCTCTGCCTCACTTTGCATCTTAGCTGAAACCCTGATAGTCTTTCTACCTTTTCATTCGTCTTAAATGAAATATTACTGGAAAAATTACAGGTAGTCTTCGATTAATGCCTGGTTGCTTAATGACCATTTGAAGTTATGATGGCCTCCAAAAGGTTACTTTGTCACACAATAGCCCCACAATCATTTGACTACATTTCAGGTGTATGCAACCCATTCAATGTAGTGCTCCATGGTCAAGTGTCTGATTTGCAACATTTTTTTGCTGCATATACTGAATGTTTTAGAATATCTCAATTTATTCATAAATATAAAGATTAACAACATGACTAAAGGATAATTCCAATTACTAATGAAAGAAGCATCCATAAATACATTATCTTACAAAGCCCAATGTCAGTAGCTTTATTTCAGCTTTTTTATTCGTTTATCAGCCAAAATGTCTGCTGAAGTCCTTTCTTAAGACTATTTGGTAACCTGCTACATCAGAGCTACATAAGTTGTAGATGGAAACGGGCCATGTTACTAAATTAAAAATATTAGCTGTCTGCAAAGAAATAGCTGGTATGCTAATTACAGGTACTCCTCAACTTACAACCATAATTGAGTCCAAAACATTTGTTGTTAACTGAAACATTTGTTAAGTGCATTTTCCCCCCATTTTATAACCTTTTTTGTCAGTTAAGTGAATCACTTCAATTGTCAAATTAGTAATTGAATCTGGTTTTCCCATTGACTGTCAGAAGGTCACAAAAGGTAATCACATGACACTGCAATAGTCATAAAAGTCAGTTCCCAAGTGTCCCAGTTTTGATCATGTGACCATGAGGATGCTACTACAGTGGTGTGAAAAACTCATAAATTACTTTTTTCAGTGCCATTGTGAATTTGAACGGTCACTAAGTGGACTGCTGTAAGTTTAGAAGTACCAGTCTGATGGCTGGTAGAGCAGCAACAGAGCTGGTGGCATTGGTAAGCTTAGATGTGTTGAAACAGTGTGGTAATGGTTGCAGATCATTCCTGATAGAAGTAAAATTATTTTTTTATTATTAAAAGAAATATGCAGGCCATGTCTTGTACCAGCCTGCTGTACATGCTTTTCCAGACAGACCATCAGTTTGAATATGATTAATACAAACAAAATTGTCTAAAAATTCCTTCCACTCAAAATACATCCCATAAAATTTAAAAATGTATGGTGAAATATTGTTTCAAGATCGCCTAAAAAGATTGCCTGCTTCACATATATACACACATACACATACACATACACATACACATACATATACATACATATATATATATATATATATATATATATATATATATATATATATACACACACACACACACACATACATATATATATATATATTTTTCTTAAGTTTTCGCGGGTACTTACATGTATGGCATTCGGCTTTGCTCGGGTATTTTCCCACGTCATAGTAGTTGTGCTTTTAAAGTTGTAGCAACGTTTCAGCAGAATCTCATCTGCCATCATCAGGCTTCTGTAGCTTGCAGCTCACATCACTCTGAGAAGCACAGAGCCGAAGACACAAGCCTGAAGAGGATGAATGAGACTTCATCGAAACGTTGCCTAGATACTTCCAATCTTACGTGGGAGAAAACCCGAATAACCAAAGATACACACACACACACACACACATACATACATATATATATATATATATATATATATATATGACTGCCGCTCCACCGCTTTTGGAAAAGGGAGTTAAGCCAGCTGAGGAAGGGGGTTGCGATTCCCCCAGACCCCTGCTGGATCTCCCCTATCTTCAGTTACCTCTACAGGGTAACTGTTAGCCCCCAAATCCAGCTGGATCGGGGGCACTCCAGCGGACCGCGCACGATCGCGGATTCCTG
Organism: Pseudonaja textilis; assembly: GCF_900518735.1. The sequence goes on along the minus strand of NW_020769319.1, from coordinate 95,465 downwards.
CCACTGCTGAAGCCTTGCAAACCGGAAGTCCACCATTAAATATATATTGATGGGTCCACTCCAATATATATTGCAGTGAAGCACAACACAGATGGCATTCAATATAATTTTAATATTTTTTTAAAAATATTTCTTGGATTTATACAACTGCTGTATCTCACATTAGCAATTCTGGATGTCTTACAATGTTTAAAAACAATACAGTAGTGAAATGCACAATATAAACAGCAGCCAAGAAAACAAATCAGTCTAAAAAGTATTATTGATTAGTGTGCTTAATGAATCCAATGAAATGTTTCCATTATTCAAATTCATATATTTAATAAAATTACAGAATAATTATAGAAAACAAAAAATAATTATTCCTAAATTAATCCTAATTTAGGATTGCTATGATTATGTTCATGTCATTCAATTACAGCAATATTTGTTCTAATTACACTTGCACTGTATTTCTTTGACAGACTCTGCCTTTTATCCATTTTGCAGATGAAGAGTGTCTAAAATCACCACTACAATTGCACATGTGTAGCCTCGCCTTAACTGATTTTTGGATCCCCTTATATGCAACTTCACAAATTGCAACTCAGTCTAGTCTTGTATCATTCACTAATCATGACCTACCCGTAAGCACATCAGTCTCTAAGTAACACTTTAACCTTAAAATACACCCATGTTTTAAAAGCCTTATAAACAGCTATTCAAGTACTTTTTGCATGCAAATGAAAAAAAATCACATTTTATCCTTTTTTTGCCAAAAAAAATACAATACTAAATTAGAAAATAATATAAATTAATTTTTTTGATATCCTGTATGATTGTCAAAATCATAATTAGCAGTGTGCTGCCTCACTTGGCTTAAAACATTTGACCAATTTACTCCTTTTTCTTTTCTTTGTGAAATCTTTCCAATAAAGCCCGGCAGATGCTTCCAGGAATTTGCTGGTGCTTTCTAATTAATGACTGGAGTGCAATTTTGGTCTGAAAATGAAAGTAAAGAAAAAGGAAGAAATGATAAAACATTTCATTATCACAATTATATTGGTAATAAGGGTTCACTAGAAGAATAAATGATAAATTTATGAAAGAAACATCCTGGTACTCTCAAATCCAAGTACTATCTAAGCCCAATCCTTTGTTCTGTGGCCCCAAGAGGTTCGGAACAAATAGAGGCATTATATCAAAGTATGGCTGCTGTTTAACTTTTTAATTTTCATAGAAAAGTATACAGACTGGAAATATTTTGATAAGTTATTTGGGGGTCCCTTCTCCAATTCCCAGATCTAGACTAAATAAGGTCTATGACTCTTATAAATCTAAGAAGATTACAACTCTTCTTTTTTATATATATATTTAAATAAAGTCCTTTTATTCTACCACCTCTTACTATATTTGACAAAAGTATCAGCAGTATAGTTCTTCAGGTTTTGTGATTCTATAATCCAAGTACTTGAGGTGGACACTTAACATTAGAACCATTATTAGAAAGGCACAATAAAAAAATGTTCTTCCTGCATCAGCTCAGGAAATTCAAGCTGCCCCGGGGGTTTGACACAGTTTTACAGAGGAATTATTAAATCTTGTCATTTATACTTCTATACTGGTACAGCAACTAAATAGGACAGTTAGATATTCCAATTGAAAGACTGCAGAATTAACAATTGCAAGCAGTCTGCTTTCCATAGAAGACCTGTATATTGCGCAAGGAGGCTGAAAATATATCTATAGAACCCTCACATCCTGAATTTAAACTGTTTCTTCCCTTTGGGACAGTGCTATAGGGCATTACATACCAAAATAACTAGACACAGGGACAGTTTTTTCCATTGTGCTATCTGCTAAACACCTAATTTTCACAGTGCTGTCTAATAGCTACATGTATTTACCCATGTAATATGTATACTGCTATAGTATTAAAAGAAAAAAAGAGTAGCTCCAAATACATATTTCAACCTTTATTTATATATTATACTTAATAAGCCTTTTAAAAGTGTAAACGATACAATATAATTTAAGTAGCTTAGATATTTTGTTTGTTTCAAACAAGTTTATGAATGGATACACTAACGGGAAGCTCCAAACTAAATTTAATTTTAGAAATTGTTTAATTAAATTGATTATATTTGCCTTAATACATTTGGAGTCCTAAATATGGGCTGCTGAGGCAGATAGGCTGGCTTCAATGTGATGGTTTTTTATGTTTGTTTTTAAAGCATTCTCCAAAGTTTATCAATATAATTTATAAAACAATGTATCATAATTTTTAATATGGAATCGCTTGCTAAAATATGCTTACTTCAGTGTTTTTGAATAAGTACGTCTTTGAAATTAATTAAGTGCCAGACTTCCTAACCAACTGTCACTGCAAGAAACCTAGGTAGCCTCTGAGAACTGGCCAGGAATCCATATTGGAAATAAAATATTTTACCTCCTACTGTTTCCAGAATTTTTACAAAGATTTCCTTCCAATGATTATTTATTACTCTTATGGACATGCATTAGCTAGGAGTACAGGCAGCCTTCTGGTTAAGAAAACATTCCATTCTTAACTCTGTCTTTAACCTGATTTTGTATTTAAGTTGAATTTCATATGTACAAACTGGCTACCTGTTGCTAGGAGTGGCAGGTGGTATTCTCCTTCCTTAAACTAGTGAACTACTGGGGCAACTTGTTGCTTTCAGAAACCACAGAAAACAGGCTCTATATTAAAAGAATATGGCTTCAGCCTTCTGTTGGCTTGTGTCTTCCACCATTTTTGGTGATGGATAGCCTGTTTGGATGTCAGGATTTTCTTTAAGTAAGGCATTGTGTAAGTAAGGCATTAAGTAAGCCCGGCGATTGTGTAAATTTAACATCAAGTTTGTTATTATGCAGCCACTTTATTTCCCCAACTAAATTTATAAAGAATTGAGACTTCTAAATATATTTGTTACTATCGAAACCCTAACAAGGAGGTAACGATAGAATAACTGCAATTGCATTCATGGACTTCAATAAGGCACCACTAATTTGGGCGCCTCCAGAGGAGGTATGGAGAACTGAATTTCACAAAGCCAATGGCCATGGTAAATCCAAGGAATTGGTGAGAAGACCAGTTCCTTAGAATCTCTCTGGATAAAGAGAAGGCAAGAGATTGTGCATATATACCCTGGGTGGCTGCTCTTTGTGAGACTTCAGGAGGCAGTTTTGTGTGGGTTTGGGTGCTGAGAAAAATAGGGATCAGTTGTGAAAGATCAGCACCCAACGCTTGGTTTTCAAAACAAGAGCCTGAGAATCTTGCTCTGCCAATTGGCCTGATGCCCCAAGGGGCTTTATGAAATATTTTAATATTATCACTATATTTCTTTTACTAAGCCACCTAAAGTTCCCTTTTGGTAAGATGGGTGGCATATCAGTTTCATAATAAATACATAATAAAAAAACATCACTAATTGTAACTATAGATTTATGAAGGCATAATAGCTTTACATTAATCTATAAATCATAACATTAATCTATAAATAAACCTGGAGTCTTGAATGCGTTAAGGGTGCCATTTCCTGGTTGTATTGCTAACTGGCCAGGTATCTCATCTGCTATGTATATATTTTTTAATGTTTTTATTGTTTCTTATTGTTTTAAAATGTTTTTAGTTTTTTAACTGTAATCTATTTTTTGAGTTGTAAACTGGCCAGAATCAGAATGAAATGGACAGCTATAGAAAGTGAAAAAGTAATAAAGATGATAAAATAACAAAATAAAATATAAAATAAAGTGTAATTTCCACAATTTAGTAACAGAATTTGATCATGACTAGATCTTACTAGCACTGTTTTAAAAATACAAAAAGAAAATACTTTTCCAGGAATAATTTGAATTATATTACTCTTATAAAAAGCTATGAGACGTTAAATTAATGTTGTACATTAATTTAAAATATATTCTTGAAATTTGCTGACAATTAAGCAAGAATTGAAGATGTTTAAACTGATAAACAAATCATACTTTTGCAGCTAATTCCTCAGCAGTTACATTTGGATTATACAGAATGGGTTCTCCAATGTAAGTACGAAATTTGACTGGAAGTCCACCGCACACTGGAAGTAAGGGGATTCGGCTATATTCATATAGCCTCCTAGCTAAAGCTCCTGTGAAAGAAAGAAGTTAAAACTAAAACATAATTTGAATCAGATTAAATATCTAAACTACATGTTATTGGAATCACTTTATAGAACTGTAGTTGCTCTTCAGCTGCAATATAGTCATCAAGCTAATCATTTAAATAAAAATAACACACCTGCATATACGCGCGTGCGCGCACACACATGCACACACAATTTCTGTGCAAGCAAAAGATTAAAACATGGGTTTCTATTTAGTATTGCATCCTAAATTCACTCCCTTAAAAGGGGTTTTGAAAAAAATCCATTGTTTCAGATGGAGAACAAGTAATCTGTATAGCAGATTAACATAGGAAAACATTGCTGTAAGAGACCATATTCTCTATCTCCTGGGCTGCATGTTGGCTGGTTATTTCACAATTAGAAAAGTTTTATGAAGAGCTTTTATAGACATTGGACTTCAGAAGAAGCCTGGGACCAAAGAGAAAAGGGACATAGGGAAGACTGCTTTTCCTTAAGACCTTCCTCAGGCAATGCTTAATTTACCTAAGGCTTCCTCTGGATTCAACCAAGATTTCACCAGAATATAGTCAGTTTCTCTTTGTTAACATTTGAATTAGCAGATGCCCATATACTATGCCTCTACCTTTAGATTCAAAAGACAGTATTTTAGCTAAATAATTGATTACATGGGCAATTAAACTAGTAATTATGAAAATACTCTGCAAAGGGAAAAAATCCCACAGACAGAAATTTATGTGCTTATTAGAGGAGCCTCGGGGCGCAGTGGTTAGAGTGCAGTACTGCAAGCTACTACTACTGCAATTTGGCAGATCGAATCCCACCAGGCTCAAGGTTGACTCAACCTTCCATCTTTCCGAGGTGGGTAAAATGACCCAAATTGTTGCGGGCAATATACTGACTCTGTAAACTGTTTTGAGAGGGCTATAAGGTGCTATAAAGTGGTGTATAAGTCTAAGTGCTATTGCTATTGCAGTTTGATTTACTCTTTTTTTTTTTTTCAAAATAAAAACTGCTATTTTTAAAATAATTATATATGCTTACACATTCAACTTAGAGATCTGTGAGAGATAGAATCTGACTCAAGATTCTTACACTCTTAAGACTCAGTTTTGTTACATGTTTATGCCTTAAATCATACTGTTTTCTTCATAGGAACTACAAGAATTATAAATTTGCTTAGCATTGAGAATCCTATCTCAAGAATATAATCTTTCTCTACTTGATTTTACTTTATTAGTATAATTTAAGATGAAAACTGCCAACACAATTCTTCTAAGGCGGGGCATGATCGTCTTTTCAGCTGCTAGATTTTAGTAATATTAAAAATGTAATTTGAAAGATCTATAGATAATATCTGGAGGTGCTATTGGTACTCTTATGCCTGAGGATGTCCTCCTTTTTCAGCATATCAGATTATCTGCTATCCGAATGGGATGTTCTTCACACTGAGTTAGCGTTAATAAAGAAGCAGAAATATAAAAACTTAAGACAAGATTAGGACCTTTCATTAAACGTTAAAGCAACAATTTTCTCAGCAGCAATTTATAGTTAAGAAATATCAGTAGGTTTGGTTACTAGGAATAGCATGTACCAATGTAATAAGAACCACTGGTCTATCAGTCCTGATCTAAGTAAACTCTTCCTGTACTCTTGAATTTATAAACAAGAAACAGAAATTCACTCTGAATGTTGTTACAAACTAATGTAAGCTAAAAAAAAAAAAAAATAGCCGTCTTGACAATATTAGAAAATAGAATCATAGGCTAGAAGGGACCATGGAGGTCTAGACTAACCCCCTGCTCAAGGCAAGACACCTTATACTATCGTGGTCAAATGGTTATTCAGTCTATTTTTGAAAAACTTCAGTGATGCAGAACCCAAAGGTCCAGGGGACAAGCTATACATTGATTAATTGTTCTCAGTGTGGGAGTGTCAGTAGTTTTAGTGGCTTGACTTGCCTTTAAATTTTTCACCTTTTATTCAAGTAATCTAATTTACACCTATTGCAAGTATCATTTGAGTTCTCCATAGGTAGGAATAGAAACAATTGCATGTAACAATGTTACTAGACTCTTTCCCCCATGGCTTTGTTATTTTTCATACAAAAATTTATTTTATAGTATTTTTTATAACTCCATAAGAAATAGACAAATAGTTTTTCTCTTGTCTACAAGAAGTAGACAAATAGTTTTTCTCTTGTTTATAAGTCCTCAAGAAGTAGAGTAGTCTTTATAAGAAAGTAGAAAACATACAGTATATAAAAGAAAATCAAGAAATAAATGAGTTTTATCAAAAGAGAAAATTATATGTATAAAAATAATTAAAAAATGAAAAAAATGACATACATACACATATAGATATAGATATATATGACATAAAACAAAAATACAGAAAAGACTGCTATTGAATATCTCTTGTTTTCTTTATTTCCAACAAAAAGACATGTTTCAAATGCCATTTAAAAAAACAGAATATAAAAGGTGGGTTGTAGCTTGAAAGTCAAAGAACCATGGTGGGGGATTTATTTGGAATGAATTTTAAGTTTCCAGGATCAAATTAATTGCATTCTAGATACTGAAGGAACTTGCCAATAATCTGATCAAGTTAACAATCAAGTAAGGAAAGATTTCTGCAAGGGGTAACAAGCTGATCAGAAGCTTACCAACAGTGCAAAGATTCAAAGAGATTGCATAGCAGGATGGTGGACCTAAGTAATAAATTTGTTTAGCTCCTGGCTTAGTTAACACTGTGAGAACTGATAAATTTGGTTCTGATTTCATACTGCCACAAAAATTCTGAATGGGAATGCTACAATTAAGTCCTAACAAGACAGAAAGCAGATTAACAATTTATAGCATAAGATGATGGGGAGGTTCAGGGTTAGATGAATAAATAAGAAATCTGGGATGTAAAGAAATTCCATATATCAATGGAAGAAATTCAAGATATCATGTAGGAGATGATAGATTGAACCAGAGGGAGATGTCAAGTGCATCATCAGTTTCAAATCTCTGTACCCACAAGGGATCTAAGTCCAGTCCACCTGGAATTCTGTTGACTATCTACCACCAATTCATTCTGACCATTAATAGTTCAGGTTTTTAGAGTGTTAGCCTGCAATAAACGTGTATTCATTTGAATCAACTTGGCTCCTGATTTCCTGTGCTTGTTTCATTTGCTGGAAATGGAAAGGAAATGTTTCCTTTGCTACATTTTTATTTCAAATATTGCTTTTCAGTTATCATCAATGAGCAGAGAATAGGGTGTAGCAAATTGTAATAGGGTTACAACATCTCTTTGCAAGGCTCTCTGAAGAAGACTTGATGCATATCACTCTTGTGATTAAAAGCTATAATTATTATGCAGATTCCCACCTTCCCTCTTCATTTTCCAAATAGGAAAAAGGATAAACAAAGCATCTATTTTTTTATGGATCCTCTGACAATCTAAAATGCTACTGTTTGGTATGGTGTGAAGCTAAACAACAAACTCAGCATTTATATTGTACTTCAAGAAAACCTCTTCAATCACCTATGAAGCACAGTGGTGACTGTGTACCATGCAATACATTGTTTTAGTTTCCCAAGAAAAGTTTGTCAACATCAAGGCAATTAAAAGTGCAACAGAGTAAAAATAGTTTATCATTCTATTACACTGGTGGACTCAACCGTGAACTGAGCTAAACTCTGCTTCACAAAGAGAATGAGGCTATGGACCTCTTTGTGTTTTATACCCTTATCTAGATGCTATACAAAACATAGAGCTATAGACTGAACTACAAATAAATTTCAAATTAAAATATGTAATATAAGTATGCCTTACTTGATTGCCCAAAGATCCAATATCCTTCTCGAATATTTTGGGTACACATGGGTATAATAGGCTAAAAAAAGAGAGATGTTTAAAAATATTTAATTATATTAAAGTATTAAGAGACCATCAGTCTCTATTTTTTTATTTATTATTATACAGGTAGTCTTCAATTTCCAACAATTAATTTAGTGACTGAAGTTACAACAGGATTGAAAAAAGTTACTTGGGACCGTTTTTACACTTACAACCATAGCAACAACCCTATGGTCACTTGATCAAAAATAAGACATTTGGCAACTGGCTCATATTTATGACGTTTGCAGGGTCCCAGGTCATATGATCACCATTTGTGACTTTCTGACAAGAAAAGTCAATGAGGAAGCAAGATTCACTTAACAACAGTGTTATTAACTTAAGAACTGCAATGATTCATTTAGCAACTGTGGCAAAGAAACTTGTAAAGTGGGGGAAAGCTCATTTGACAACTGTCTTGTTTAGCAACAGAAGTTTTGGACTCAATTGTGGTCGTAAGTCAAGGACTACCTGTACTTCATATTTCTTAATCTCCCATTTCCCCTTGGAGAGGGGATCTGGGGAGTACATGATATCATCAATACAATAAAACATTAAAATCAGAATAATTAAAAAATTTAAAATTATAAAAACATTATTATAAAAAATTCAGAAGGTGAAGAATTAGTCCAAGAAGCACAGGTGGCTGTTTTGAATATGTATGAGAGGAGCCAAGTTCTTCATCATTTTAAGCTACTCTTTGTACAAAAGTTGGGATAAACATTGAGCTCTTGGGCAGCCCTTATTTTGATACCCTGAGGTCTTTTCACAGAGCAGGTATCAATTTCTTACTGATCTTGCTTAGTTATAATGCACACATAACATTCTTATCTTTTCTGACTCAATCTGCACTTAAAGTATGCCTAATTATTGTCACTCATTAACTGGAGTTTTTCTTTTTTAAGAAAAGTATTTCTTTATATTTCTTTAAGCCGCATAATCTTTAATTTCTATATGCTTAAAACAAATATAAGGCTAGCAGCACCAATCATAATACAGTAATGTCTGGACAAATAATTTTATTACATTTTGCAAAGCATGCACATAAAAAAACAAATTAACAATCAAGAAAAAAGATAAAGAGTAAAAAGAGAATAGGGATAGAAAAGTATAAAGAAAAAGAAAGGAAAACACAAATATATACAAATAATGACACCTGGCTGTTTCCAAGGATATGAAAAACTTTTTTTATTTTCCCTTTTCTTTTGGGAAGAAAATTGACATTTTGTTACGGTCTTAAACTAAGAGTTCAATATACTGTAGTAATGTTTGTATTGCAAGTCAATCACCCATGCTAAATGTCAATCAATTATTCAGTCATGTAGCAGGAAGTTCTGGATTATACCTTACATTTGTCTGTGTTTAATATCAGTAATATATTTGGTTATTCACAGTGTTCCTCCTATGTAGTAAGCATCTCATGAACCAGAATGGCTTTTTTTCCCAAGCACAAATTATAAAGAGAAACTCAGATAAATATAGAACAGGCAGTACTAAAATAAACACTCCTTCTAAAATGGAAGCAATAATGTTATTACCCAGAAAAAAAATCAGGGAACTTTTTAGGGTCAATGGCACACAGGAAATTTGAACACTTGCAGCAAATACTTTCATAGGTTCCTGTTGCACCTTCAGTAAATAGCTTCCATGTGGATATGACAGGTCACAAAAAGCCCTATTTATTACAATGGGACTTTTTAAAATTGCTATGATGTTCTCTATAATCCTAGGTTTGTTTCTGTACCATCATCATCTCTACCATCCCATGGCTTTGTTGAGAAACATCTATGTCAAATCTTCCAGCACTTAACTAGCCACCCAGTTATTTGATGAGTGACCATATATATTTCTTTTTCATTTCTTTTCTAAGAAAAGTTATGAGAGGTCTAAACAAGTTTCTAGAAATATACAATAGCCTGGAATTTTGGATTCCTGGCATGCCCATTTTCTATTTTCTAAAAATAGTAGGTAAGTCCCACTTGATTGTCTGTAGACTGCTTTAACTCAAACATTTCTTCTACTAACAAGTTAGTGTTGCACATGATCTCAATTATTTCATAGGCCTCTTTAATAATGGTCTCTGGGATTTGTTGCCCACACATGATATCTCATTGGTTGTTTTCATTCTATGCTTTCACATTCAGTGCTTTCACTACCGGTTCTGTGGGCGGGGCTTGGTGGGTGTGGCAGAGAAGGATACTGTAAAATCTCCAGTCAGAGATGGTATTTGCTGGTTCTCCAAACTACTCAAAATTTCTGCTACTGGTTCTCCAGAACTGGTCAGAACCTGCTGAATACCACCTCTGTATTTTACACATGTATTTCAAGACAACGACTCTCTTTGATACTCACTATTTAATCTCTGAAGTATACTCAAGACAGAGCATCTGTAATTTACTTAATCTTTGTTTAGGTTAAAACTGAAGTCAAAGCCTTATCACCGAAATGTCAAAAATTGTTGGATTCTGAGTGCAGTGTTAATTAGTCTCTCTTCTTATATTGGAGATTGGTTTTCATCTTAAACTTTCTTCCATGCATGGATAAACTCTTACTAATCATTCAATTATTTTGGTTTCATTTGATAGATGTAATTTGAAAATAAAATTTTATTACTTTACCTTTTTCATGTCCCACATGAAGTCTCAAATTTCTGCAGTAGAATTTAAAAGGCATTGCTTTCTTAATCCCTGAATATAAATGTATTATACAATTCAAGGAAATCTGCTCCAGTCATTGCCTAGAATTTTCTATGTGATCTTTTTTTCATGGCAGCTAATTGCTGTCATGTAATCCTTCCTGTCAAAAAATCCTTGCTGGAAGCATTTCTTTTGATTTCCCAGGAAGCTTCAAGTTTAGCAATGATTCCAGAGTATTTTTTTTAAAAAGAAGAGGAGGAAGAAGAAGCTAACAGCAAAAAAGCACTATTCTGTAAAGGTTGTTCGGTAATGTTGCAACTGATCTTCCAGTCTTTTGCTGATTCTGTTTTACAGTGCAACAATAATCCCTGTAAAACAATGTAAACACTGTAAAGCAGGTTTAATAAATCTTTTATTAAAAATCAGAAAGTTTTAAAAAATGTTTGGTTTTGGTTTTAATCAATCCTTGGACTCTAGCATCCATTACTGCTGCAAAATAATTCATTTCTGATCACCATGTGTTGTTCATTTACAGGAAAGCTATGGTATGATGGAAAAGAGAAGATAATTTAAAACTGATGGGGTAGAACTACCAGCAGGTCACATGGCAAACATTTACACCAGTTACAAGTACCTGGTATACCACAATTACATGGGAATCACATGGCAGGCAAAGAAGACAGCAGCATTTGAGTACCATCAAAGGATAACACAAGTCCTGAAGAGCCAATACAATGGGAAGAACAAGATACACACCATCAATGTATATGTGTGTGTGTCCTGCCAGTCATCCAATACCCTAACAGTATAGTGAACTGGCCAAAGCAGGACATGCCACTGTAAAGTTCTGGAAGTTTCTCATAATGTTTGGATGAGAAAGAGAAGAGAAGGAATCTGGTGTCGAAGTGATTGTTGTGTATGAAACTCAGAATATTCAAGTGTACATCAGTAAGAGGATACCAAAAGATGAGATCCTGAAAAAAATGCCTGAAGCAGAAACAGATATGGAAGGAATATCAAGCAGAGGAAGTGCCATGGCAAGGTAAGGCCCTGCATTGGATGCATCATTAACATCTGGGCAATCCTACTTGCATTGATGTACTGATCAGAGCAGCACAGTAGTAACTAAGCAACAGATTCATAAAAGCATGAACCAAGGATAGCAGACCGGTTCAGACTATGCAAAAAGAACATAGTTGAGGTTCAGACTATGCAAAGAGAGGACACAGAAGATTTCATTTATTCCCCTTTCATCCAAGTCACTGTTTTCTATGTGCTACAGTCAGTCCCAGATAGACCCATAGATACTTAACTACCTTGCCTTGGTCAACTGAGAATTTTACATAATGCTTTTAAATAAGGTGATAATAACAATTAGATTATCAGTTTTAGTCATGCTTGCGACAAATGCAGCATTCACTACTAATGGTAAAATCAGCTGGTAATTTTGGCCAGAGTACCACAAATGGAAACAAAGTCCCACTTTAATTCTCTGTTCTAACAAGTAAGATAGCCTTGTTGCAGTGTATAGCTAAACTTAGTAAACTTATTTTTGGATAAAAATTAAGTGAACTGTAAATGGTTGAATAAGATTAGAATGCCTCCCCTACTCTTGATTATTAAAAAATAAAAAAGTCTGAAGGGATAGAATGAAAAAAAGTCTGAAGGGATAGAATGAAAAAAAAAACCCACCAGGGAACAAAAAGGAGTTGAAATTCTAGGAATCTTAGCAAAAATGATCCAATTGTTTGAGATTTAATTTTCTCTCCGAGTTCTGTACAGTGATACCTCAGTACTCATCATTGTTTCCAGGAGGTGTGATGAGTACCAGAAACAATGAGTACCAAACAGTTTTTTCTCATAAGGAATAATAAAATGAGTCACAAGGCAACCTGCACTGTCAGTTCTAGCTTGTATGTTAAGTACCAAACAAACAATGAGTACCAGGACAAAATTTTCCCATCGAGATTTATTGAGTACCAAATTCGATGAGTTTCAAAGCAGTTGAGTGCCAAGGTACCACTATTTTTTTAAATTATTTCGATTTGCATGATTAGCTTCATTAAACATTCTAAAATGGCCATTATTTAATGTTTTTGAACTTTCCCTCCATATTGGATACCTGTATCAATCATTATTATATATACACAAAATAAAAAAAACACCTTTGGAATAGGTCAGGGCTTCTCATTTTTTAATTGAATGAATATCTAAGAGGCTTAAAAATATAAAAATTGTAGTTGTTAAATAATTGAATATTAAGAAAATATTTGATATATTGAAATATTTATCATTAAGATAATGGAAGAACAATATTTTCTTTCATAGCAGTAAAGTCACAGAAGCAAAGGTAGTATTCAGCAGGTTCTGACCAGTTCTGGAGAACCGGTAGTGGAAATTTTGAGTAGTTTGGACAACCAGCAAATACCACCTCTGACTGGAGATTTTACACAATCCTTCCCCTGCCACACCCACCAAGCCACGCCCACAGAACTGGTAGTAAAAAAAATTGAACCCTACGACTGCACAGAATATATGATATAAGCAGGAGGGGAGTACAATATGGACCTAAGTTATTGAAGGAAAAGAGTTCTACTGTCATAACCATGAAGAAGTAAGTCAAAAATGGTTCATTTTGTTCCAAAATTGGAAAATATGAAATAGGCTACCATTACAGTACTTATTTAACTCTCAAACAGCAGTTACAGTAAATATACTTTATGAGCTGTTATCCTCAAGAAAACCTATTACAATACTTCTCTAAAAAAACTAAGTTTTCCAGTTGTTTAACATCATGTTTTGTCTGATAAAACATATTCAGCAAAGATTTAATAAGGATATGAACACCATACTTACCACTTTCATATCTACAGCTAATTGAGCAAAACCTTTACGTTTATGCCATATGAGCTTGTATGATTTATCACTAAAGAGTGCTTCTCTCATTCCTCCTGGAGAAATTCCAAGTAGCTTGCCTTTCTTGAGAACATTTAAACACTCTTCCTTTTTATTTTGAATAATACCTGTCACACCAGTTAATGCATGAACACCTGAAAGAAAGTGCAATATTATAAATAATATGCTATGTGTAAAGATCTTTGAAGTTGCATTAATGATTTACCTTAAGGTAATGGGATCAAATCAGAATTTTAAAGTGTGTGGGTCTGATTGGGTTTCTGTGTAAGGAGAAAGATATTTTTAGTCTTTATTTATTTTAATTTTAATTTAACCTGAAGGCTGAAATATCAGTTTTATGAAAATATACTTTCAATTAAATAACATACCGTACTTTTAATTAATTTTCTATGTTAAAAGGTACAGAACCTATTTCAAACTGATACTTTTAAATTATTTTTAATACATGTAAGTCATTATGGAAATATTTCACATGTTTGGCCAAATAAAAGCATTTTCAAAATTTATATTATTAAAGAATTTATTAAGACATTGAAAATTAATCAGTAATACAAAAATTGTGTCCATACTATAGATTTAAAAAGAAAGCTAAAAAATGGGCAATGTCACAGCATAATTTTATATTACTTTGTTAACTGTGTTGCCTAATCATGTACTTGTGTGGAGAATTTGAAATTTGTATGGAACTGTGTTTTTTTTAAATGAGCCTAATTTAGAGTATAAAAGAGCAATTCAGCACTACGCCAATGGAAGATGAGCTGCATTATGCCTGAACTACCTAATTTACAGTTTTTTCCCTTGTTTGTGGAAATGAATTAAAGGAATTAAACACTACCCCTAAACTCAGTTCAGGTCACTCTAAGCGTTTGTTCCATGTGTTCTCTATGCTAAAAACTCAGTTCATCAACAGTGGTTCTGCAAAACATCTAGAACTGCAGTATGTTTGTTTGAGGTTAGTTTTGTGTAACACTTCTACTAATGACCTATTCCCTATTATTTCATTTTCTTTTCATGAGCAACCTATTCTAAGAACTGATTAGATTATGTCATAGGCCTATGTAGAACTGTTACTTTCATATATAGATAAGAATATGATTCAATACTTTTTTCTACTCTTTTGTTTAACATCCTTCTAAATCATTTTATAGCTAATACTAGCTAACAATTTTTAGCAAATTAGAAAGACAGCCACTGGCTCCCAACACAGGAAACTGATTGTATAAAAAATCCATATTTCAAGCTTCCCAAAGTTTTGAAAAACAAACTGAATGAAACATTTTACCATCATACATATTAATATAACTTATAAACATCACCTGGAAATATGAAAAGACAATCATCTGCTATTGAGTAACAACACCTGCGCTTCAGAATAAAAATTTTAGCCAGAAAATACAAGTAGTCCAAGGGAAGCGCTCCATGGTAATAAATAATTAGCCCTGGTCCATCTGGTATGTTTTCAATGCCATGTAGCTCATACCCTGTTTGAAATGGAAAGTATAAATCAATGGTTATTATGGAATATAACCCAATAATGCACTAATTAAAATATTTACTACATGAATGTTTCTATTGCAAAATATCAAATTTTAAATATGATTAACTAGTATCAAAGTCACAATCAAACAACTGCCTGAAATTCCCATGTACTGAAGCTGCCATCTACAATCAAACATAGTTTGAATTATGAGTATATTTTCTGTGGAATTAAGAACTTCTTTCATTTATGGAGTCATAGCAAATGTTGGCAACTAATTGACCTGGGTTGATTAGACCTAATTGGTACTTAAGTGAAAACTAATAAGAATTTCCAGACCTGTAGTCTGCTTCAGAAAAATTAGGCATGCCTCAGACTTCAGTAACACAACTTCTGTAACATTGCTAAGAAAACTGTATTGCACATGTCTAGTATGATGTTGGTGAAGTGCCAGGGGTGGGTTTCTACCGGTTCTGTCCACCTCTGTAGAACCGGTTGCTCCGAAGAGCAGCAGACATAGAACTGGTTCTATGTCTGCAGCTATTTTGGCCCACCTGCCCGCCCGGGCTGTTACCCGACCTTTATTTCCTGCTTTTTCAACTGCAGCTGCTTTGCACAACACAGCTGCAGTTGAAAAAGCAGGAAACAAGGGCTTTTCCAACCACTGCGCACTTGCACACAGCGCTGCTCAGCTGTCCAGGCAGCTCAGCAGGTTGTAAACTTGTAAGTATTAGTTTGTGATGCTAATAGACAGAACCGGTAGTTATACCAGTCAGATCCCATCCCTGGGAAGTGCTAACCATTAAAAAAAATAGTTTTCCAAAAATCCATTCACTGAAACATTCCAGTGAGTGAGTAAGAGAGAAGGCATTTTCTTCAATTAACTGGTCTTTTTGCATCCCAAGTTCTATCCAGAACTTGTATCTACCCTGTTCCCACCTTCTGTACCCATGGTACAGTTTGCTACAGATTTTACAGGGAGGAAAGAACCAGCAAATACTACTGCCTCACTTATTTATTCAGAGCACCCACAGCAGAATTCTTATGAGATGTCTTCAATGATAGATTCCTGTGCTAGAAATGAACTGTCTGAGGAACACTTGGCAGTAGGGAAAAGGCTATGCTATGGTGCATAAACTTGAGCATCTGCAGATAACAAGCCTGTCACTCAAATGCTTCGACTCAAGAATTGGAGCATCCTTCTCAGTTGGTAATAACAAGGATGCTGCAATTTGTTTTTATAATCACACCACAAGATACTACTGGAGCAGATGTATTTGTAAATCTGTAGCCCTCACAGAGAACTGTGGTAATGACCCATTGTTCCTCCTGACCAAAAGCAGAGCACTGTAAATAATCAACTGTTTGGTGTTGGTTGGTTGGCTAGTAACAAAAGCTTCTTCCCAATCTTTCATTTTTGTACCAAAATGCAAATGTTTTCTACTACAAAAATGTGAAATAAAATTACACTGCTTGCATTTTTGTGTTTATGTTTGTGACAAGTCTCACTTTCCAGGCTTGTAATGAAGGCTATACTGTCTTTGGGCTCCTTTACTGAATCATAACATCCAATCATAATGGGTTAGTAGAAGTTGAAAGGAAAAACAAGACCAGAGTCTCCTCCAGTGACTCTCTTTTTCCTTTCAGTGCAGAAAAATGCTTCAGCAACACTAGTTGCTTGAAAAATGGCATTTTTCAAGTAGCAAAAAGCCAGAACTAATTATAATGGTAGGCATATTATGGTAGTTGTGGTACCAGTAGGAAACATAACTCTTAACACGCACCATCATTCACTATTAGATTTGCAACCATCAGGAACTGAAATTTGACATTATTTGAAGGATAAGTAATTGCCCAACCCTATATATTGCAGGGCTGGGTGATTTCTGATCCTTCAAACAGCTAGTGACAAAATCCAAAGAAAGAAGAAACATCAAGTAAAGTGACATAATTATTTAAGAAATAAGTAAAGTATATTAAGTACTAAAATATTATTTGTGAGCATACTCTGGATGTTGGTCAATGTTCCCAATTTCAGTAGTTTTGTATAATGCATATTGACAATTGGAGAGCTAGCTAATAATAGCTATTTGTTTAAAAACAAATATTGTTTTAACTGTTGGTTCTTCACATCCAGAACCATGTTCAGTGATATAGGCAGCCATATACATTTATTAAGTGAATAATTTATGGAAGATTTTATTACAAAATACTGTGAGTTAAACATCCATTATCTCAGTAAGTACAGTTATGCTGATATAATCCAAGAAATCTAGATAATTCTGTAACAGATCTAAGTTTCTCACTAATACATATTTGCTTACCATGCCATAATCTTCCACATCCATCCAATATGATTGCTATTATTAGCCTCACAGGATCCCATATATTACTAGAATAATTTCCATTCAGTTTGCGAATCCTTTTATACAGGAGGAGGAATAAACCAGAAAAATAGAAAAATAATACAATGGCAAGTGGAACAGCAAATAATATAGTAGCAAGCAGCAGCACTGAGTAAACAACTATATAAAGAAGATTGTTAAGAAGCCATTCTTCCAAAAGATATTGAAGGCATGTAGAAAAGATCATTGTTGACTCTCAAGACAAGCAGTATTTAGTCACATTCTTTCCACAGCACTACTGTATCTTCATCCCACAGAAAATAATTCAAGTGCCCAGTCAGAAACATCACAGAGGTCTAAATATGCTAGCTAGGCAACAATCAAAATAATCTTGATAAAACACACCCAAATCTAAATCAGCTAATCCAAATGGTAGATCCAGTTCAAGTTTTTGGAGCACAAAATTAATTACTGGGAAAGGGAATATTCCTGATATATGCAGTTGGACGTGGAGAAAAAAAATGGAAAACATTTGTTAGGAGAAGAGAGATGAAATCAGCTAGAATAATACTTCTCTAAAATGTATTGTTTGGCTGTGTCCTAAAACAGGACAAAATGTTTCCAACAAGTAGCAAAAATACATTTTTTTCAAAATTCCATATATACTGGATGACCATGAGAGAGCAACAAAGCCTTTCTATCTTTTAGCTGCTCCCTGTGGATCCTCTTGATTTCTTCAGTTCAGATCTGGCAGTCCTTCTGCAGACCAGTATTTCTCAATTTTAACATGGGTAGATTTTAGCCCCCAGAATTTCCCAGCCAGTACAGGGAAAGCAAAGCTAATTTATTGCTTACAGTGTCGCATATTTCAATATATATTTTCATCAAAATATAACAAATCTTAACAGAAGAACTATATGCCACATAGATTTTCTCCACGATCTATTTCTAATGTATTATTTCAAGTCTTATGGAAATCGTTCCAAACCATAGCTGACCTTACCTGCAAAACATCTCAGATGTCCATCCATATACATTTATAACCAGGAAGTATAACCACGCACAAAAGCACCAGCATTAAGGTTACAAAATTCAGAGGACCTCTAAATAGAATTTTCAAATTAAGAGTTTTCGCAGCCTTTTGCTTTTCTCCCTCGGCCATAGGGATTTTCTGCAGCCCGGACGCTTTAGTATTAACCAGCACAAACTTGTAAATTATGTACTCAAGAAGGTGAAAAACATTTCTTCTCTTAACATGCAAAGTGGGCTCAGCGTATTTAATTTCGAAGGAAATGAGCGACAAGGATTTCCAGAAAATATTTAGCAGATGATATGGGCACAGTACTACATCCCCAATGTGATGCCTCCAGATGTATGGGGGGAGGACGGTTCCCAGGTTGGGAATTCTGTGACCTGAAGTTCAAAACACGTGGATGACCTGCTCAGAGGAAGAGGTTCCGTCTCATAGCCACTCATTAAACCAGTTCTCTCCTTTTCCTCCTCCATTACGCCCCCTTCTTTTTCAAGCTTTGTTTTTATCGTTCGCCAAAATATGCAAACAGAAAGCCTGTCCTAACCACGCAAACCTACGGAAGCTCCCAGGCGACCCCAGCGGTATTTCCTTGCCTCGACTTCACTTGCCGGCTCGTCATCGCTGCTTCTTTCCCTTTCCATCGCTCGTCCCGTGGCAGCTCCTTGTCAGTCTTATACTCGGTTTGTACCGGAGGAAAAAAAAGAAAAAATCAGGGTTCCAAGCAAAAAAAAACTTGGCAACCACGGGTGAGGAGTACAGAATGGAAGCAGAGACCCACGATGCTCTAGAGAGCGAGGGTTGGTCCTTTACACCTCAATCTTACTGATCCAGTCTGAAGATGTTGCGTGTTTTTTTTTCCTCGGAGAATAAAACACCCACTGAGCTCGCACTTCCTTCCATAGTAAATTTCCGTAACGTTTTCATGAAACCCGCCTGAGGAAAATCCGTACAGGTTACGCTGGTTACTGAAACGTTGTTCAGGAGCTGAACCGGAATTCGGCTGGCACGAACTTCTGTGTAACAGGAGCTGTCAGAAGCATCTCCGGGCATTACAAGCGTTGAAGTAAAATCAGTTACTTTAAGAATAGAAACCCTCTCTGTAGTATTTTTACCAACACCCCAGAAACTTGCGGATGAGGGTAGAATGACTCCCAAAGCCCATATCACAAATGTGGGATTATCTTGGAGTAGAATTAGAATATTTGTTTCATAAAAACCTATCTATCTATTCATTCATTCATTCATTCATTCATTCATTCATTATGTGCCATCAAGTTGTTTTCAGTTCTTAGGGGCCACGTAGATTTTCTCTATGATTCTAACATATTCTTTCATGTCTTCCAACAGTTCATTCGTCACCACTGTAACTGAGCCCATCCAGATTGCTGCTAGTCATCTTCTTTTTCCTTTTGCTTCCACCTTACCAACATTAGAGACTTCTCTAGGGAACTAGCCTTTTTTCTAATGTGCCCCAAATAGGATCATTTTAACTTGGTCATTTGTGCCTTGAGTGAAATGTCTAGATTGATTTGTTTGATGATCCATCAGTTTGGGGTGGGGGTTGGCTGTCCATAGTATTGGGGCGGGGGGGCATGATGGCTGAGTGGTTAAAGACGCTGAGGTTGTCAGCTGGAAAGCTAATGGTCTGCATTCAAGAGCCGAGCTCCGTGTGATGGGATGACCTCCCATGTACCTGCCTCAACTCCTGTCACCCAGCAGTTCAGAATGGTGGTAAGCGCTGTCTGCCAAGTCAGACACAACTGGATAGAGGAAACCTTTTTAGTATTCCCAAGAGTCTTTTCTAATACCAAAGATCAAAGGCATCTGTACTTCTTATCCTGCTTCTTTAATTTCTGATTTTTGCATCCACAAGATGTCACAAGGAATACTTTGGCTTGCACATTAAAAAAAAAAAAGCTTCAGATTATCAGAAATCCTGGTAAAATCTATATTTCAGGAAATGGGTCAGTCAATTATGTTAAGCAGCTTGCCATTAATTTTCAAATAATAATATTGTGTGGAGAATTTGAAATTTGTATGGAACTGTGAGTGAAATGATATTGATAGCATCTATGAGGCCTGATGATTTCATTCGGAAAGGCATTTCAGAGTGTGAATGCAACACTTTTTGGTGACTCATGGAAACATCTGTATTTGTTTACCAGATCTGATAGCAGATTTGGAATGAAATCCTCTTTATAACATGAGTGACATGATTTGCATTCCTGACTTGTACAGATATTCCTTGATTTATGACTACAATTGAGCCTAAAATTTCTCTTGCTAAGCAAAACATTTGTTAAGTGAATTTTGTCACATTTTACAACCTTTCTTTACGACCTTGTTGTTTGATTCACTTGTTAAGTGAATCACTGCAGACATTAAATGAGTAATGTGGTTGTTAAGTGAATCTGGCTTCTCCACTGACTTTGCTTATAAGAAGGTCACAAAAGTGGATTCAGGACGCTGCAACCCTCATGAATTATTTGTCATCTATTTGGATTTTGATCATGTAACCAAGGCAACACTGAAATAGTAATAAGTGTGAAAAATAGTCATAAGCCACTTTTTCAGTGACATTATAACTGAATGGTCACAAAATGAACTGTTGTAAGTCAAGAACTACTTGTAATGAATTGCAGGCACTTGCTATATTCCTATTCTTCTGAATTAAATCTTACAAGAAAATCCACAAAAAACCAATATACCAATATTCTTGAAACACTAAAAAGCTAATCAAAAGGAATAAACATTAAATAAATGGGCTGTTCACAGATATGTAAGAAAAATCTAGATTTTTCTGGAATCCTTAGACAGAGATGTGCTTTCTGTGATAAATTTTAGTACTTATTGCTTTAAAGCCTACTAATTCCATTTTATTGGTAAATTAACTGTGTGCCAGAGTAAAAATGTATTTTTATTAGATTTGACTGATTGTGAACTAGTGTTCTTATCTTGTCATGGGGGGAGTATTGTTACATGATGAATAGAAGTACAACATTGAAAAAATATTTTAAAATAATGTATTTATTCATCTGTAATATAATAATAATAATAATCTCCAAATTAGAAAATGAAGTAAATTCCATTTAATTTACTTCAGTTATTTCATCTTCAGTTTCTCCATTTCTATCATTTATATTTAGGTTGTTTGTGTCGGTAGTCCTCATTTAGTAACTGCCCCAGATGACAGTTGTTCGCAGTGATGACAATAATTGAAAAGTAACTTTGCAACCAGTCCTTCTTGTATTTACAACCTTTGCAGATCTATAAAGGAAAGGAAAACTGACATAAGGTCATCAGCACAGTCACAATTTCACTTAGTGACCACTTTGCTTAATAACTGAGTAGCCAGTCCTAATTGTGGTCGTTAAACAAGGACAACCTGTATGTAGAAACTCAGAGGCTTTCTTCTGTCTGTGTAGTAAATTCCATACTTTTATAGGATGCCTTTTAATCATTTTATGCTGTGCATTGTCATTATGAAAGTGAGAATACTTTCTCATTCTGTTCTTAAGTAATGTCATTTATTTCAGTAGAGCTAACTATTAAATGGAAATAAAACTGGTCTGTGAGTTCTGCACCATTTCAACATTGTAAGATAGAAAGCAGAATAGATTCATTTTAAATTCAAGTAAAGAATACTTTCTAAATTCTACTCAGTTAATTTTATGATGTGCAGCACAACCTGTTACCCATTGGGTCATCATTTTGGAGGTATTTCCTTACCCAAACAGAGAAACAGAAGGAAATGCATGGATTTTTTTTTTAAAAAAGCAGTGGGAGCAGGCGTGACTTCCAATTTTCTGTTGGCTTTGGAGAATATTTCCAAAATGATGACCCAACGGGTAATGGGTTGTGTAGTATGTCATAAAATTCCCCATTGATTTTGCTTGTGGGAAGCTGGCAGAGAGCATTGGAAATCATGATCACATGACGACAGTTAACTATGGTGATGCTGCAGGAACCACAACTTTGCAAACAAAACTTCTTACAGTAATATCCTAATAGTCATTCAAGAGGAATAATGGATTCTGAATTTTTAATGCATTTTTAAGTTATTGCATGTGAGGTAGATTGATTCAAAATTCTTTGCACTATGATGCAATTTTTGGGTTAATTGAAGGTTAGAAACAGACAAAAAGTTTAAGCAGTATATAGATGTTAAGTTTCAATTCATAAAGTATATGAAAAGTTTGATTTCAGTTGTAAAGAATATGATAATGGGAGTTGATGAGAGAGGTCTCTATTCTTTCTCTTTTTTGATCTAATCCTCATTTTGTTTTGACAAATATGTGCTTGGGTGTTCCTATTCACTTTGTTCTGTTTTTATCCATACCACTTCCTAAAGGACTAACAATTACATGTCTTGCTCTTCCCATTTAGAAACCACAAACCACAATTGCACAGTTACTCTTGCACCTAATAGATCAGAAGCAATTTCTCAATTCTTGAATTCATCAAGAACTCTCCAAAAGATTGGTGACTTCTAGTCACTGAATACCAACTGCCCATTTTCCACCTACATGATTATTACTGCCATTAAGATTAGTAAAATTCTACTTACTGATCAAGAACAGTCAGTTTTATGCCCTGTGTGATTACCTCCTACTGAAACACACGCTCAAACACCATTCATTCTATTTGGCATGGCCATAATATTTACTGTTCCGGATTACACTTCTTCATATTATTTGAATAAATACATACATAATGGCTGGTTCTGACCATTAGTTCCCTTTTAACTTAGCTGAGTACCTGATATCAAATTAGTCATCCCAATTATTAAATGTTTACAGAGTTTAACATACTAATTTAATTGAAGGAGGAAATAAAAGGTAAGGAAAGAATGTCATGAGAAAATGTCTGTGAAGATGTACGTAAGGTGGAGTACTGCCCTTTCTGTATTCTGATTTTAAATTCTGACTTCTAATACTGCAAAGTCATCAACATCTCAGAGGAAGGATCAGGTAGGTTAGCAGTTTTGCAAAAAGCAGAAACTAGTGGGCTGGTTTGTTACAATTGGCAAACTGCGGACTCATCATGTTCCTTCATTCAGTACCTCTTCCCTTTTGTAGAGACTGAGGGAGATGACATTAACAAAGAGGGATGAAATATCCTTTAAGTCCAGGGAAACAAAATAAATGCCTCCCTGAGCCACTGGGGTAAAAGAAAGGGGGAAAGTATAGTACAATCAGACTTGTAAGATTTTATTATTATAGCCAATCTCAGTGAAGTGTTTTAAACTTTCATTGGAACTTACTTCATGGACTAATCTACCTGTTGGATCTCACACCTTTTAAACAGTGATGGGACTCAAAAAATTTTTTACTATCAGTTCTGTGGGCGTGGTTTGGTGGGCGTGACACGAGAAGGATACTGTAAAATATCCAGTCAGAGGTGGTATTTGGTGGTTCTCCAAATTACTCAAAATTTCTGCTACCAGTTCTCCAGAACCTGCTGAATACCACCTCTGCTTTTAAAGCTTACTTTGTATAAAATAATGATTAATACTCATCCCTCTCACTGATCTTATACCCCACTTCTCCATATATGAGGCAAGTATTTATCTTTTTTAAAAATTTGTCATATTCTATATATGTCTGTAGTTAGCTATTAAGTTTCTTCTTTAGCTTGCACTATGTTATCTAAAACAAAACACCAAGTAGAAATTGACCTGATATCTATACATAATTTCAATAATCATCCAATTAATTTCTTATGTTTCCTGTGATTCTTCCAACTCTCTTTAAACCTTAGCTTTTTTTTCACATGTTACTTCCATTGGTTAAAATATTCTAACTCTGTAGTTTACAACCTTTGTCATCTCACAACACACATTTTATAGTTGGGACTTCTGGGTCACAAACCCAGAAGTCCCATGACATCCAACACATGTATTCTATTGCTTGGATTAATAGACAGCAGAATACATGTGTATTTTCTTTCACAACCTTGGCATCTTTAACATGTGTGATCTTCAGCTCTAGAATTCCCCATCCAGCACTTTAAAAGTTGCCAACACTGTTCTATATAACATCCTTCCAAAGTATCTTTTGAACATTATATGTTTCAGTTCATAGTTCTGTTTATAATAATTATTTGCTTTAGCTCAGATCAGTGTGTAGGCAGAAGAGTACACTATCAGAGAAGAAATATCTCTTTATATTATTTCTCCCACATCTTGAAGGCGTATGCTGATGTTTTTCTTCATAACAGCTGTGAAAGATAAAGACAAAATTGCTACTTTATGAATCAGAGCATATTTTTCATACAATGACGTGAAAAGCAATTATATTCAGTTACATCACTTCTATTATCCTTAATATGATAGGAAAAGGAAAGAGCACCTTTTAAAAATGATTAGTTAGATTAGATTCCATTCTACTTATTTTGAACAGCCTCATATTTTAAAGTAATTTGTGGGTAAAAAAAAAAAGGCTGGCTATATAATAAATGGCTTACCTGAAATAAATAACTTGTATTGAAGGTTTCAAAATCTTCTGGACATAGACGATTCTATAATTAATTATTTACATGAATGCAAATAATTAACAATCCAGTAAGCTTTTAGCCTGACTTTTCCTCCCTGAATTGAGGTTAAGATATTTCTTTTAGCCATGCTGCCTGGTTGGGGAGTTCAAGTACAGTATACACTTTTTAAAAAAATGAATTGAGAATATTCATCAAGTAGTGTTGTTGGTTGGACATCGTTGATCTCACAGTAATAGAACCAGGCCTTGAGAGTCACAGAACTCTGGTGAAGGAACTCCTGAGCTGTAATGTTTGAGGTCTGATATTAAAGAAAGCCAGCTGTCAGATAGTGGTAAAGCTCCACATAATGCTGCATTCTGCAGAAATGTTCCTTCTAATGAAACATTAGCAAATACTTTTTTAAACAACTGAATCATGCTAAAACTTAGCTATGATAATGAGAAACTGGAAAACAGAAGACGTTAATAGGAACAATTGGCTGGGATCAAAATCAATAATATCTGGTTTGAACAAAATTTATTAAAAACCAAGAAAGAATCTTACTTAACTAAGCACATTTAGCAGTGGTGGGATTCCAAAAATTTTACTACCGGTTCTGTAGGCATGGCTTGGTGGGTGTGCTGTGGCTTGGTGGGCATGGCAGTGGAAGGATACTGTAAAATCCCATTCCTCCCCACCCTACTAACCTGCTTTCCAGCTCTGTTCTCCTGTGTAGGGCAACAAAAAAAGACCTAGCCAATCAGCTGGGACTCAGGAGGCAGAGAATAGATGGGGTCGGGCCAGTCAGAGGTGGTATTTGCCGGTTCTCTGAACTATTCAAAATTTCCACTACCGGTTCTTCAGAACTGGTCAGAACCGGCTGAATACCACCTCTGACATTTAGCCTAAAACACAAATGTGTAGCCTTTCCCTTCTTTCACTGAAAACAGATATGTTTGTGAGTTTCAGAATTGACTGGACAAAATATAGACTACAAGAGCCTACATTTATTTTTCTTTAGTTGCAAAACAAGGATAGAAAAATAGCATTTTCCCTAAAAGGTGTATTATTCTAGTTAACAAGACAAATGGAATTTCACTAATACGTATAAACTGCCAGTCCTTCAAGGTAACCAATGTCAAAACAGCCTAATAATTGCTATGTTATTGTTGCAAGGTACAGTGATGTTTGTCCATCATGTTCAAAGAGGATCTTGACATCTAACAGGTTGTGGGCTGTCCATCACGTGTCTGCAGGTGACTGGTACGAAATGTACTGCCACATGTTGGCAGATGTGTGGGCACCATTGTTGATGTATGGTGTATGGGGTGTTCAGGGAGGGATAGCACCTCTGGTGTAGGCCATGCCATGTCCTTTTAGGGTATCTTATTTTAGGGCAGCGTTTAAGGCAGCTCATCCATCTTTGGTCCCCACCTGTCACTCAGGCCTCACCTGTGACTTCTAGTAGCTGTAGCATGTGCAGCGGCCACACTCCATAAAACAGCTTCAATAGGCTGGCCAAACCAGGTGGAGAGTAGCCGTTGGGTCATTGACCTTCAGTGAGAGAGGGACTTGTCCATCCCAAGCAAGGTACAATAGCAGAGACTTGAAAACCCACCAGAGTTTTCCTCTGCCCTTCTTACACCAGACAGGGTTATTTCTTTCTGACACCTTATTTCTCAGGACAAACTTATCTTTTGTTTTTCCATTACCTTTTTCTGCATGATTTCTTAAAGGTTATCTCTATCTTCTTCTAAAGAAGATCTATAGTCTTCCTACTTCTCTTTCCTCCAGGTTATGTCTTCAAAATGGTTTTGCACTACCTTTCTTAAATTAAGTAACCCTGGGCAATAATATCCTTTTTGATAAAAGGACAACATTGTCTCTGTCTTAAAATGCAGTTACCAATAATTTTTCAAAGAATTATTCAAAGATTGTACTTACAGTTTAGCTTCCTGTCTCTTATAACTAACAATATATTCTTGAATCCCTTTGCAATCTGCACCTGTTCATCAGCCAAAGACTGCATAAGTTCCACTTTGCTAATTACCATCTTCTTTCTTTCTTTCTTTCTTTCTTTCTTTCTTTCTTTCTTTCTTTC
>NW_020769319.1:0-68464 GCF_900518735.1 Pseudonaja textilis | reverse complement strand
TTTCTTTCTTTCTTTCTTTCTTTCTTTCTTTCTTTCTTTCTTTCTTTGTCTAGCTTCCTCACAACTGATCTCCTGTCAGCTTCTTAGTCCATTTCACCTGCCATTTCCTAACAGGAACCATGCTACAGACCTTCTAAAAGTTTTCTAGAATATTCTTTAAAGTCTTTTTAAGAATTTTCTTACACAAATGTAAGAGTCATTCATTGCCTTAATCCCTTTTTTAATGAAGGTGTATGAGGTCACTGCACATTTTTCCATTGCCTTGGAAGTAGTCTACAGCACATGCTAAAGAAGAAACAATTATTATCTGAGAGTGTATAAAGCAATGTATGTATATAATATATTATTTATAAGTGAATAAATAAATCTATAAATAAAATGTAGACTTCTTTATAAGCATATAAAGAAATTTAAGTGAGAAATAAAAAAGAATCTCTCTTATAACTCAAATAATCCTGTTCAGAAGTATGATTCAGTTCTTAAAGTAACTCAAAGGGGCCAAAAGGGACACAAATGAGTATCAAATGTCTGACTTCTGAAGAGGAAGACAGAGTTACTGAGTAATCTCTGGATGCTGTGGACAGAAGCAAGAATAATACTGTGTTTCTCATATAATAAGGCCGGGTCTTATTTTTTTTTTTTTTTGAGCCCTGAAAAAAGGGCCAGGCCGTCTTAATTCCCCCGCCTTGCATCTTCAGGTGGGCGGGGGGCGACAGCTTGGATGTTGACCTCGGCGTTGGTGGGGCACTTCATATCGGGGTCAATGCAGGCAGCACCATATCCGGGTGTGCAACAAAAGTACTTCCTAACGGCAACCCCCCCACACCATTCCCCCCCATTTCGCATGTTTTAATATAGGCCTTAATTTGGGGGGAGGGGCTTAATTTCATTTCATGCCTATAAAACATGTTGGGACTTCCTATTGCAGGAGGCCTTATTGTTGGAGAAACAGGGTAGCAGAAGATATAAAATGAAATAGGCTTGTGAAAGGTGAAATAAAGAAGAGCCTCCCTTAATATCTGCCGGTCTTGTAGGTTGGAATTTGATTCAAATGTCATCTGTCAGGACTTCGGAAGTCCACCTTTTGTAATGGAATGAGGAAAAGATCTTGGGAGACTGGGTGAAGAGGACCTGCCAAGAGAATGGTCAGATAAAAGACAGCATAGCCTACAGCTGGATAATGGGCAGAACAAGAGGCCCAGGGAAGACATGCCCTAGTTTCTCAGTCTGTAAAGGGGATGAGATGAGAAGAAAAGAAATGTACTTTAAGATTTGCAAGATTCTGTCAATGTAGCTTTATCATAAAGTAATATTAGCTCAGGTAGTAATGTTTCCTATCTGGTTTGCCATGCTAGGCTATCCCAATCTTGCAAGTCCCATCTTCTTTCCCACTGTTAGCCACTTCCAGAAAGGTTGGTAACTGCCTTGCCTATTAATGTGCATATGTATGTATGTACTGGTCATGTGATACTCTACCTTGCCATGTCTGTTCATTGGTCTTTCATGTAGGCCAGTTTGTTCAGTCCGGTACTTGTCAATGGAGATTATCAATCATCCAGGTCATGGTTGTCTTGGACTTTCTTGGTGTTTTTTTTTTCTTTGAAAAAGTTTTGCTTCTCACCCAAGAACTGCAGAAACTTTTGGATGAGAAGCAAAGTGTTTTCAAAAAGAAAGAAAAAAAACAAGAAAGTCTAGTTTCCTTTGGGACAGCCCAGTATTCAGTAAACCTTCATGGTACCCTACCTTCAATGCATTTTTGTCACTGTCCATCATGAAGTGCATTCTTCCAGTGCCCTTTTTTCTTCTGCAATTAACTGGTGTACAGGTAGTCCTTGACTTATGATCACAATTGAGTCCAAAATTTCTGTTTCTAAGCAAGACCATTGTTAAATGAATTCCACCACCCACCACCCATTTTATGCCCTTTCTTGCCACAATTGTTAACTAAATCACTACAATTGTTAAGTTAGGGATGCATTTGTTAAGTGAATCTGGCTTCCCTGTTGACTTTGCTTGTCAGGAGGCCACAAAAGGGGAGTACATGATCTGGGGACAACTATAAATGTGAATCAGTTGCCAAACATCTGAACTTTGACATGTGACCATGGGTTGTAAGTGTGAAAAATAATCATAAGTCACTTTTTTCAGTACTGTTGTAACCTTAAATGGTCACTAAAAGAGCTCTTGTCAGTCAAGGACTACCTGTATTTACAACATTCCATCTATGCTCTTTGGTAAGTAGAATTTCTCAATGATGCATGGACGAAGGGCATGATTCATTCTAATCCGTTTTTTCAATCCAAGGCTTTTAGTTCTGCTTGAGTCCATTCCATTATTCTAGTTGTGTATCTAATGACTGGAAATGTCCCAGATGTTAATCGCTTTGATGGTATTCAACCCACTTTTCTTTTATTGGTCCTATAGAGCTGCTGGCTCTGGTTGTTCAGCCAAGAGTCCTGAATCCTAACCCATTTGTCACCAGATGTCCAAAACTTCAGCACCTAGGGCAGTAGTGGCAAACCTTTTTCGGCTTCTGTGCTGATAATTGCGTGTGCGCTCAGGTGCCAGCACCCAGAAGGCAATGTGTGCTGGGCCCGCCCACCCCCCTGCGCATGCGTGCGCAATCCCCTTGCAGTGCGCCACATGTCTGCACATGTGCACGCGATCACCTTGCAGCACTCTGTGCGTCTGTGCATGCGTGCGCGATCATCCTCCTACACCATCCATCTGCACATGTGTGTGCGACCCCCCCCCCCCCCCCCCCCCTCCCCATTTGGGCCCCCCCCCCCCCCCCCCAGTGCAGGCTGCATATTTCTGCTCCCCCCCCAATCACACCAGATACCTGACAATCAGCTGTCGGGTAGCAGTGGCACATGTGCATGCGCAGTGGTGCTCTTCTGGGCGAGTTCTCTCGCGTGCCAGGGGAAATTGCTTTGCATGCCCTTCTAGCACACGTGCCATAGGTTCGCCATATGTACCTTGTTGACCTGAGTGGGGATCAATCTGGTAAGAATTTCTAAAAATTACATCTCACTATATTGATTATTATTACCTTGAACATCTCTGTCAACATCTGACATATCTACTGATATCTGAGTCAGGCCAAATATTAATGCTTTCATATCAAGGGAGGGTTTTTTAGTTTTGGGTTTGATATAGAAGGTATTTACTCAGCCAAGAAGGTAAGAGTAAGAAATATTAATAATTATAGAAATAGAGCAAAATGAAGAAATCCTTGAAGATGAATGTTGTTTATCTATTTCCAGTCCAGTCTGCTGCAATACCAGTTCTATTGCTTCTTGCCATCTAAGTCCAATGCAGTAAATTTAAGAATAGATTAATATGTATTATAAAATTACTGCTAATATACTCAAGAAAGTTAAGTACTTTCTTCACTAACTTATAATTCCCCCAGCTGTCAATTCAATTTTAGTTTCCATAAATCTCGGCTATGATGGTCAATGGAGATGTTTTCTGAGTTTTGAAGTTACTGTCCAATATATCTAAATCCAATCACGTCAGGTGTCAAAAGGGTCTCCATGTGATAATGTGTGTGTGTGTGTGTGTGTGTGTGTGTGTGTGTGTGTGTGTGTGTATCATTCCCAGAACATTATCTCTTCTGGATCTTGCTGAGAAAGGGAAAGTTCTGGAACATTATGACTTCCACATCCATTGTTACTAGCAGTGTAATTTGTTTCATAAAAATCATTCTGCAAATCAAATGTATTGTGAATATTGATGGTGGCATTTTTGCATAAAATCATTAAGAAAAAAAACTTCTCTTCAAATTTCATGAATGGAATTTGCTAATCCAATAATAGATTGCATTAGACTATGTACTAGATTATCTTTAAAGAATTATACATCATCCATCAAATTTATTTATATGCCAAGGAACCAATCCTAAAATTAAACTTGATAACACCAAGTTCTCCAAGTGCCCTGGAGAAAATCCCCCCCTCCTCGATTCATGTATGTGAAATACCTTGGTTGACCTTTAATACTTATATTTTGACTCTGCTAGATAGGTACTAGATGCTACTTCATTTCAGGTAGCATCATATTTAAGGACAATTATGAACTAACATTAAAATTAAGGTGTCCTGTAATATGTCTGTTTAGTTATTTATTGAACAATGTAAATATTGGCAGCTTGAAAGATTCTTGGCAATTTATTATTACCATCAGTAGTAATAAAACATCAACAAAACAATCCCCAGCATAAATTTTACAATCACAATAAAATACTACAATTAAAGGAAATATTATTTAACAATTTTAATAGTTTTAAAATCATTTTAATTAAACAAATCTTTTTTCAAACTACTTTCTTGACCAGGGATCAGGACCCTTTCATCTGATCTTTGCCTTGGTGGTAGCTCTTCTTTTTGTCTTTCAAGGCCATTCTCTCTCTCCTTTACAAATGCCTACTTTCTTTCCAGAAAAAAAAATCAATAAACCTGAGAAACGTCAATTGTTCCATCAAGCACATGGGATAAACTTCCTAACAAGGACACCACACTTGCAGAGATTAAGTATGGCAGCAATGTGCACATGAACAAAATAATGACTCAACGGTGGCCAAATACCAATATCAATGTCCTCCATCTTCAGATTATATCTCATCTGCTTTAAGGGAAAGGCAAGATATATCATTAATAATAATATAATATCTAATAAAAGATTATTATATCTATTATATGTGTTGGGTCCAAGATCACTGTCAGGCCCCTGTCAGAATCTGATTCTGAGGGTGAGGCTGAGCAGCTGACAGGGAGTGGGAGTGTGGCTCCCTTGGCTGTGGAAGAAACTGGGGAAAGGCAAAGGGCAGAGCAGGGGAGAATTAGAGCAAGGCAGAGGGGTTTCAGAGGAAGAAACCCCCTCTTCATCCTAGGGCATGCAGGGAAGAATGGAGAAGGGAGCAATGTGAGTTGCATGGCTTACGGGGGAGGAAAGGGCCCTGATTCTCTTCATTAGCTGTAGTTGGAAACACAGTGTTTAAAAAGGGAGCTTGTGCACAGCAACTTGTTGGGAGCAAATCATGTTATCTTTTGTTGCCGAGGCTTATCTGGGTTCCTGGTGTCTTCCCAACTGTGTGTGTTTTGTTGGTCTTTGAAGTCTGCAATTCCTTATCCTGCCCTGTCCAGTTGCTGCAGCATGGTTTGTATGGATTTTTATTTACCATTTATATGTACTTTGTTTTCGGACTGAATTTCTTCAACTTAAAGATTGTTCTTGGGAGTTTTTTCTCCAGCTGAAGGTAACTGGACATTGGGGGCAAAGTTGGAGGTATTAAAGGGACTTTCCTTACTTATGTTGCCTTTGTGCCATACCCCGAGTCATCACAATCATGTGCAACAAGCCCATGTTTGCCATAGAAGCTGTGAGATTCCAAGCCCAAATGAATTACTCACCCAAGGCATGGAGAATGAAATCCTTCAGCATTGTTGCCTGGAAGACTTTAAAACCAGCTGAACTATGATTTCCAGGAGCCCATTTAGTTAAATGCGTATATAATACATATAACAACATCAAAGACTTCATTTTAACTGTTTACAAGTTTATAAGAGCAGTAATATTTCAATAATGCATGAGGATATAGAATTACAATAAGGATAAGGCTGTCATTGTTACATAGTATTTTCACTGCAATTATTCATTTTTCTTGTTATGAAACCGTGCCCACAGACCGCTTCTTATACTTCCTGGTAGTTTTTGGTTTTTTTCTATTAAAGTCTGTAAACTATTTTGTACCTATTAGAAGAAGAAAACACATATGTAAATTTTTCTTGACTCCCCTGAATGCTTTTGCTTAATGACATTCACATATAGATCAGTTTACCTTTTTCACCAGCTCGTCCACAGTTATGTTTGGATCATATGGTATAGGTTTTCCAATATGTGTACGCCATTTCACCGGAAAACCTCCATACAAAATAATTAGTGGCCATCGAACATATTCGTATAAGTGTTCTATATGATGAGAAAATTAAGTTGCATATTAAGTATATAAGACAGTCTTCAAGGTTAGGTTCAGATAAACGGCATTCTAAAGTTAAATTATATGATTTTATGGTTTTATTGTCTTTTATGGTTTCTACTTCATTAAAAATTTCTTCAATAAAAACATTTTAAAAGGTGATGTAAAATTACAGCAGCTCCTAAATTATCAATGCCTATTATATCATTGGTGACAACTATTAAATCAGCATTCTGTATCATTCTATGTTCAGCATACAATATAACTGCATATATGAAAACATTTCTTCTTGTTTTTATTATTTTTTTTTCATCTGGAATGTCAGAAATATAGGGAGACTTAGGGCTATTTGTCTATCGACATATTAATTCTCAAAACAGAAGAGAATAAAACCAAATTTATGATGATGGGCCAAGTAGGAAAAGAGAGTTATAAAATTTGTCAAGGACCCTGGAGTATTCATATCAAATGACCTAAGCACCAGAGCTCACTGTTGCCAAAAAGGCATTAAGAGTTGTAAATCTAATCTTACGAAGCTTCTCCTCCAGTAATATTGAATTGCTAACTAGGTCATACAAAACCTTTGCTAGACCAATACTTGAATACAGCTCATCTGTCTGGAATCCCCACTGTATAATCGGACATTAATACAATTGAGCGAGTCCAGAAGTATTTCACGAAAAGAGTACTACACTCCTCTGCTTGCAACAGAATACCCTACACCACCAGGCTTGAAATGTTGGGCTTGGACAACCTAAAACTACACCACCTATGGTTGGATTTAAGCATAGTACACAAAATTATCTGCTACAATGTCCTACCAGTCAATATCTACTTCAGCTTCAACTGCGACAATACAAGAGCACACAACAGATACAAACTCAATGTAAACTGCTCCAAACTTGATTGCAGAAAGTACAACTTCAGCAACAGAGTGATCAATGCCTGGAATGCACTACCTGACTCTGTTGTTACATCCTCAAACCCCCGCTTCTTTAACCTTAAACTATCTACTATTGACCTCACTCCATTACTAAGAGGTCTGTGAGGTATGTGCATAAGTGCACAATCATGCCTACCGTCCCTGTCCTATTGTCCCAATTTATTCATACCTATTTCCTGTATTCATACTCATGTTTATTCTTATACCTATCATCTTGTAAGTGATCGACAAATCAGATCAAATCAATCAATCAATCAATCAATAAAATGGTTTGGACCTGTTCAGATTGTTCAGATTCAGAGGCTATCCTTTTTCTGGGACAAAAAGTTTTGGAAAAACATCCACCAGTGCGGACCTTGGAGATAAGCAGTTAAGTGACTCCTTGGGTGTGCTACTGATTGCTCCAGTTTAAACTTACCTATTTCCTCTCTCCTGATCATGTGACCTGGGTGGAATTCTATGCATCACAGTATACACATAAACAAAAAAAAATTTACACAAGGAGAGGCCAAAAGCAGACACACTCCCAAAAGCATCCACCTTGATGGACTTTTACATACAGACACAGATGTAGTTAAGCTGGCAATACATATCACCCAGCCTAAATGACATCTTCACACAAACATACAGACACAGAGACAAAGTATGCACTTAACACAACCATAGTTATTAACATCTCATTAGTTTATCACACAGACAACTTCAGTAGCTATGTTGCTAAAGAATTAGAAAAATTTCCAGAAGTATGTTCTGCCTTGCTTAGTGAGCATATTTCAAATACTAAACTATTTAAAATGTGGGTTCTTAGACTGCAGACAATACAAGTAGCAACATAATCTAGAAATATGCAGTTTTCCAGTAAAATAAAATCTACAAGCAGAAAAAAACACTGGTCAAGTGGAATAAAATCAGAAATGTTATGTATATGCTGGATTGTACCAGTAAGCTTAGACCTCAGAGGATGGGTGAACTTGTGAGGTGGTTCCACTATTACTAACATCCCTTTGTTTGTTATTTATTTGTTTTGTGTTTTATAGCTTTTAATTTTTATGTTATAATTGCATGAGTCACTTGCTTGTGAGATGGAGGGATAAATTAGAAAAAAATAACTGGAAATTAATATTTTAATTTTTGTTGTTGATAATAAGGAAAGGGTATTGATAATGATTTTAGACATTTATTTTCCCAGTCTTGGTGTACACTACCCAAACTTACTTACATTTGAGATGGAATAAATAAATAAATAAATAAATAAATAATAAAGCCATTAGTAAAACTTGCTCAGTAGAAAATTCCATCTTTCTGCAAAATCACTGTGTTGGAGTTAACAAAATATAAAGTATTTATTTTATATAAAATAAATACTATTTGTTTATTTGAGTGTTTAGGAACGTCGACATAGTTTATTTTAAAAAACAGATTATAAATTTAGAAAATATATAATATGTTTAACTTACTTATTTGTCCAAATATCTTATAACCTTCACGAGTGTTCTCTGTAAACATTGGAATTATGGGCTAAGGGAAAAGAAGAAGGGAAGCAAATATCAACTTCATTTATTTAAAATATTTCCTTTTAATAACTGGTAATTTGAAGAACATGTTCTTTGGTTGTAAATATATAGCCCGTTCCTAATTACTGTAGCAGCTTCCTCATGTCCTTTATTTACAAAGTTATTAGATGTATATCTCATCTTCCTGCCAGAAGCTTAAAGTGACATTTATAACATCCCCTCCTTTGAGTCTGTCTCTCTTTAAAAACAACCCTATAGGATAGAGGTGCTGAAAGATAATAATTGACTCAAAGTCACTTTGTGACTTTCCATGGTTGATGGTAGTCTTGAACTAGGAACGTCCCAGTCATAATTTATCATCCTCCCAAATGTTTGTGCATTGTGTGTTAGAACTACATTACAAACAAGGATGGGATTCAACCAATGTTACTATTGGTTTGGAGATTACGTTTTGTTTCGCTGCTCACGCGTGTAAAAAAAAAAAGCTGTGCCACCTGGACAGCTGAAAAGCGCTGTGCACGGGTGCGCAGTGTTTGAAAAGCTTCTTTTTTTCCTGTTTTTTCAACCTCAGCTGTGCCACACAAAGCAGATGAGTTTGAAAAAGCAGGAAATAAAGGACAAGTAAGAGCCCGGGCGGACGGGCGGGCAAAACAGCAGCAAACACAGAACCAGTTCGATGTCTGCTGCTCTTCAGAGCTACTAGTTCTATAGAACCAAGCTGAACCAGTAGCATCCCACCCCTGATTACAAATAGAATGATAATGAATGGGAAAGTCACATTATATAGGTGTCTTTTTCATGCATTGTCAATTTATTAATTTGATTTAGATGCCACTTGACTCTACAAATAGTTTGGTCTAGTGCAGGGGTGTCAAACTCACATCATCACAGCAGCACCACATGATGTATCATGACTTTTTCCCCCTTCGTTAAACAGGGCATGGGCGTGGCCAGCATGTGGCTATGGCCAGCACCTGACACCTGTGGACCATGAGTTTGACAGCCCTGGTCTAGTGGTAACAGCATTGAGTTAGAAAGCAGGACACTTTGAGTTCAAGTTCTAGCTTAACCATGAAATCCAGTGGGTGACTTTGGGCCACTCATACTCTCTTAGCCAACCCACTTCACAGGACTGTGGTTGAGGGAGGAGATGTGTTGGATATGTTGCCTTGTGTTATTTGTAAAAATAATAAGGGTGGGATACAAATTAAATAATAAGATAACTGTCATGGAATTAATAAAAATGGAATCCGATGGATGTTGTGGAATAGACAGTGTGATTTCTCCATGTACGAGCATGGTGGTGTAGTGGTTAGAATGCAGTACTGCAGGCTAACTGTGCCCACAGCCAGGAGTTAGATTCTGATTGTCTCAGCCTTACATCCTTCCAAGATCAATAAAATGAGGACCCAGGTTGTTGAGGGAAAATATGCTGAATCTGTAAACCACTTATAGGGTTCTGTAAAGCACTATGAAGCAGTATATAAGTCTATATGTCATTCTTATTGCTATGTACTTAGTGGGACTTACCACTCTTGCTTCTAAAGCAACTTTTGCAAAACCTTTGCGTTTACCCCATAACATCTTATAGGTTTTATCACTAAAGATGGCTTCTCGTGTTCCTCCTGGTGAAATAGCCAGCCAATTGCCATTCTTCAGGGCATGAAGACATTCTTCCTTAGAGCCAGTTATCATTTTCAATTTACTGCCAAGCATTTTTAAGCCTGAAGGAAATAAATAAAATGAATTAAAAAATAAAATTAAAAAAATATTTTTGAGAGCAGAAAGCTGAACAAGGTAATAAGAAAGTATATTTTTGAAAGACTAAATTGCTTTATTTCTGAAATAAAGCAATCAGCACTACTAATTTATTTTTTTAACTTTGTCAGTGATGGTCAACATGTTTTAGCTGGGAAGAAAATGACAAACCATCCAGCCAACATACAAAAAATAAGATCCAAGAATTGTTTTATTTCAGATTGAATTGTTTTCATTTTGAACAGTAAATCTCTTATTTTCTTATTTTCTTATTCATTAATAAATAGCAACAACATTATTTTTCAGTTTCTAATAATATAAGCATTTTGCTGGACTGCATTTTAAAGTAAGCCTGTAACATGTAGATTTTGAAGACCTAATGACTAGAAAGTAGAACTCTTCAGTTATAATCTGTTGTGAAATTTCCTCTACCCTAAAGATTTCAAATCATTATGTTATAGGAAAGTATAATCCCCATATAAATATTGTAATGTATAACGTGTTATAATATGATTATATATGTGTATGGATGTATATATAGATCTTTGCTAGCTGCTGACAGAGACAGCTAGGAAAAGGCTTCTGTCTTAGTATTAGCCTATGCATGCTGAAAGTCCTCCAGAAGACATGGCTTCATGAAGGTGGTTGAAGTGGCCTATCTTGGGGTCAATTCCCTAGCATTGACCTCAGATTAATCTGACACCACCTAAATTGCTTTATCAAGGCAAATTTGATATCTTCTTTCTTTCGAGATAACAAATCAAATCATTTTCATAGCTTCAGTAGCTTGCTCAGTGTGAACATGTATTACTTTGCAGAAATCTATTATGTATATTGTGCTCTCTTTGAGTACTGTGTACTGTGATTCCTGAATTGAAACTCCTCTGTATTAATATTAATTTTATTTTCATATTGCTTTTCCTCCTGAACCTATTCAGAGCAATGTACAAGAAGAATAGAAAACAATTTTAAAGTCCCCATGGTAAAAATAAGAAATGCAAATACTACTACTACTACTATTACTAATAATCATAACTTAAATTTTGAACTTAAACTTTCAATTATTATTACACTTTTATTCATTAAACATGAAATTCAGTCAACTGAACATTTAAAAATATATCACAAATGTAATTGACTGGTGCTAATGGTTGATATGAATTACTGCCAGCATTCTAGGTATTGACCAAGCATCTTTTTAAAATGTACGATGTTCTGAGTGGCGCAGTTTTTTGCAGTTCT
This sequence comes from Pseudonaja textilis, assembly GCF_900518735.1. The sequence continues at coordinate 57,027 of NW_020769319.1, read as the reverse complement.
GCTGATGTTATTGCAGGAAGCTGCAATTTCTTGATGTATTTTGTAACAGTCTTGGACATGGTGCCAAGTGCCCTGATGACAATAGGTATCGCCGTCACATGTTTCACCCATAATTGCATAGTTTTGATTGCCAGGCCATGATATTTTGTGCTTTTTATTCTAGTTCTTTTTCTTTGACTCTGGCATCTCCTGGTATCAATAAATTGTACACTCAGTTTTTGATGATTGTGATATCTGGTGCATTATTATTATTATTATTATTATTATTATTATTATTATTATTATTATTATTATTATTACCGTGATTCTCACATAATAAGGCCGGGCCTTATTGTTTTTTGACCCCCGAAAAAACGGCTAGGCCGTCTTTTCGGGGGTGACTTAATTCCCCCCCTTGCATCCTCGAGTGGGTGGGTGGGCGGCAACAGCTTGGATGTTCAGGAGACCTTCGGGTTCGGGCCACCGTTGCTTCCCCTTCTCCCTTGCTGCCGTGGCATTAGAGCAACACCGCGGCGTTTGGCACAGCCATGTGCGGCCAGTCAGGGCTCCTCCCTGCAACTGGAGCCCTGAGAAGACACTTGGCTTCAGGCACTTACGTTGCCTTTCTTTGAGGTGGAAGAGCTCGCTGGGCTGAAGGGACCGGCACGTCAGAGACGTGCAGTGTAGGGAGGTCGGGGAGGAACTGAAGAGGCCCTGGGAGATTCACCTCCCCACGTGGGGTTGGGCTGCCCTCTTGGGCAGGGCTTTGTTGTAGTAGGGTGTCATTTTTAAAATAATTCGCTTTACCTTCAAAAGCAAAGGGAAGGCGGCTACGGGAGCGCCTGAAGCCAAGTGTCTCCTCAGGGCTCTGGTTGCAGGGAGGAGCCCTAACTGGCCGCACGTGGCTGTGCCAAACACCGTGGCATTGTTCTAATGCCGCGGCCGCAAGGGAGAAGGGAAAGCACTGGTGGAAGGTCTCCCAATATAAAGTGCCCCACCAACGCAGGCAGCACCATATCTGGGTGTGCAACAAAAGTACTTCCTAACGGCAAGCCCCCCCGCCATTCCCCCCCTATTTTGCATGTTTGATATGGGCCTTAATTTGGAGGGAGGGGCTTAATTTGATTTTATGCCAATAAAACATGGTGGGGTTTCCTATTGGTGGAGGCCATATTGTTGGAGAAACACAGTATTATTATTTCTACTTTTATGATGGAGATTTTAACAACAAAAACAATAATAATAAGTCAAGATCCGAAGAGGAATTGGAGTCAACATTGACACTGAATCTTCTAGGGGACTCACGTTTGCCACTACTGATCCAGACCGCATTAATTTCACTGACAATAATCCTACAAGAGACAAAACTTGGATACCAAATCTCAAGCCAACATGGCAAGATAAACCCTCTATATACATCGATGTGAAAAGTCCCACAGAACTTAAATCAATACTCAACACAGTTCAACTGTTCAGCAATGACATCAGAATGAACTATGGGCCAAAAAATGTGCTGTATTATCCATGCAGCGAGGAAAAATAGAAAAAATAGAAGGAATGGAACTGGGAAATGGAAGCATCATGAAAGCACTAGCAAAAGATGACTGTTACAAATACTTAGATATATTGGAAGCAGATAACATCTTGAATGGAAAAGTCCAAAGGAATACATCAGGAGGGTCTGCAAAATATTAAAATCAAAACTGAATTCTGGAAACACGATTAAAGCCATTAATACATGGGCAGTTTCAGTGATACACTACCCAGCTGGAATAATCAACTGGACTTTGGTTGAACTGGAAATTTGGATCAGGAAATGTGTGAACTTTTGAATATGTACAACACTTTACATCCACGAAGTGACATTGACAGGTTGTACCTGCCAAGAAGAATAGGTGGCAGAGGGCTACTGCAAGTCCATCAAACTGTAGAAGAAGAAAAGCGAAGTTTGAATAACTATGTGAACCAAAGTACAGGAAAATTACTGCAGGCTGTGAAAATGAAAAACAACAGAATATAACAGAAGCAGAATATAAGGAAAAACAGCTAGATGATAGATTAAATAGATGAAAAACCAAAGCTCTGCATAGATAGCACTTAAAAAACATTGAAGGAAAATGTGATAACTACTTGACATAGGCATAGCTTAAGATGGGAAATGATGCTCTAGAGCACGGCACACCAGAACAACTAAACATAAGGACAGTTTTTCCCTGAATGCCATCATTCTGCTAAACAAATAATTTCTTCAACACTGTCCAACTATTACTATTAATCTTTTCATCACTCCTTATCACCCATCCCCTCCCACTTGTGACTGTATGACTGTAACTTTGTTACTTGTATCCTTACGATTTATATTGACTGTTAGTATGATTTGATTGCCTATTGTACCCTATGACTATTATTAAGTGCTGTACCTTATGATTCTTGACTCTTAATGAATGTATCTTTTCTTTTATGTACACTGAGAGCATTTGCACCAAGACAAATCCCTTGTGTGTCCAGTCACACTTGGCGAATAAAGAATTCTAAATGCCAAATGCTAAATCAAGAAAGAAATGGAAGGTTTAATACTCACTGCTCAAGAAGAAGCACTGCAAACTAATATCATGAAAGCGAAGATACAAAAAAACTCATTGACAATCCAAACTGCTGACTTTGCAATGACAAAGTTGAAACTGTTTAACATTTGATATGTGAGTGCAGCAAAATCGCACAAACTGATTACAAAGCTAGACATGACCGAGTGTTAAACTAATCCACTGGTCATTATGTAAAAAATACAACTTACCTTTATCTGAAAAGTCATAGGAACACAAAGAGGAAAAAGTTGTCAAAAATGAGAAGGTGAAGATCTTGTGGGACTTTCGAATACAGACGGATCGTCATTTAGAACACAACATGCCAGATATCACAGTCATTGAAAATCAAAGCATACAATGTATTGATATCACTGTACCAAGAGACTCCAGAGTCAAAGAAAAAGAAGTAGAAAAAAAATCACAAAATTTCTCGACCTGGCCATCGAATCTACGTGATGGCCAGGTTGAGATATACATGGATGAAACATGTGACATCGATACCCATTGTCATTGGGGCACTTGGCACCATGTCCAAGTATTCTACAAAATACATCAAGAAATTGCAGCTTCCTGCAATAACACCATGGAACTGCAAAAAACTGCGTTACTCAGAATATCGTACATTTTAAGAAGATACTTGGTCAATACCTAAGATTCTGGTAGCAACCATCCACCATCAGTGCCAGTCAATAATATGTGTGCACATTTTTAAATGTTCAGCTGACTGAGTTTCATATTTAAGTTTCATGTATCATCATCATCATCTTTAAAGGACATCCAAAGCAGCTGTTATCCCATGCCTGCCTAAGTAAACAGGCATTTTTTCAAAACAGAGCAACTTTGAACTTTAATCAAAGAGAATTCCATAAATGGAGCTCAACAGGAAAGAAAATATGTCTGTGAGACAATCCACAAATAGTTATTCAAGTTTACATGTATTCCAAAATCCAAAAATACTTTCAGCCTGAACTACTGCAAATAAATTTTATAATAAAATGAAGCAGAAGGACAATATATTGTCAGCTCCTTTAGATGGACTATATATCTATAAATGCAATAATACCTGGCAACTTAAAGACAAATTGATCAACCACTGTATAGCAACACAATCTCTTTTTCAGGAAAAAGATCTTTGCTAGAAAAAATATATAATCTATAGGAAATGGAGCATGATAATAAATAATCAGGCCTGGTCCATCTGGTAGATTTTCTACTCCATGTAATTCATAACCTGTTTTAATACAAAGCAAAACAGAATATTGTCATTCATATAATCAACTGCATCATGTGACTTTATTATAACCAAGAGGTTCCAAAGTATCTATAGATGATAATTATGCTTGATCTATTATTAAATCACAGTAGTCTCTACTTCTACTAAAATAGCACAGAATTATATTGTCTGATAGAATTATTAAATTGTGCATCGTTTGTTTCATGGAGAATAGGCAACTGGAAAATTTAATGACCCAAATACTTCCACTTGCCAAATAACTAACTCTAAGTATCTCTACTGTTTTTTTAAAAATTTTATTAAAAACACATAGATAAATTATTAGACGTTTGCTGATTAATAAGGTGAATCCAAAATTTTGACATATATTAATAGAAAAAGTTTCAATTGTTTGCATGGCACAGTTGCTGGCATGCCATGGTCTACAGCTGATCCATGGACTGGAGGTTGGGGACCTCTGCCCTAATGCAACAAGCATTAATTCTGCAAGTTTCAGTTTGATCAGTGACAGAGGAACAAGCTGATCCTATAAGTATTTTTTTTTAAATAAAAAAATCATGTTTATGTTCTATTATATACAGGTGAAACTCGAAAAATTAGAATATCATGCAAAAGTTCATTTATTTCAGTAATGCAACTTAAAAGGTGAAACTAATATATGAGATAGACTCATTACATGCAAAGCAAGATAGTTCAAGCCATGATGTGTCATAATTGAGATGATTATGGCTTACAGCTCATGAAAACCCCAAATCCACAATCTCAGAAAATTAGAATATTACATGCAATCAATAAAACAAGGATTGTACATAGAACAATATCAGACCTCTGAAAAGTAGAAGCATGCATATGTACTCAGTACTTGGTCTGGGCCCCTTTTGCAGCAATTACTGCCTCAATGCGGCGTGGCAAGGAAGCTATCAGCCTATGGCACTGCTGAGGTGTTAGGGGAGACCAGAATTCTTCAATAGCAGCCTTCAGCTCTTCTGCATTGTTCAGTCTTATGACTCTCATTTTTTCTTGGCAACGCCCCATAGATTTTCTATGGGGTTCAGGTCGGGCGAGTTTGCTGGACAATCAAGCACAGTAATCCCATGGTCATTGAACCAGGTTTTGGTGCTTTTGGCAGTGTGGGCAGGTGCCAAGTCCTGCTGAAAAATGAAGTCAGCATCCCCATAAAGCTTGTCTGCGGAAGGAAGCATGAAATGCTCCAAAATCTCCTGGTAGATGGCTGCATTAACCCTGGACTTAATGAAGCACAGTCGACCAACACCAGCAGATAATATGGCTCAACACAAACTGTGGAAACTTCACACTGGACTTGCATCTTGCAGTGTGCGCCTCTCCATTCTTCCCCCAGATTCTGGGTCCTTGGTTTCCAAATGAGATGCAAAAGTTGCTCTCATCAGAAAAGAGGACTTTAAACCACTGAGCAACTGACCAGTTCTGTTTTTCTTTAGCCCAGGTAAGACACTTCTGACATTGTTTGTTGTTCAGGAGCAGCTTGACAAGAGGAATACGACATTTGAAGCCCATGTCCAGGATCCGTCTGTGTGTGGTGGCTCTTGATGCACTGACTCCAGCTTCAGTCTACTCCTTTTGAAAGTCCCCAATACTTTTGAATGGCCTTTTCCTGACAATCCTCTCCAGGCTGCTGCTTGTGCAACTTTTTCTTCTACACTTTTCCCTTCCACATAACTTTCTATTAATGTGCTTTGGGAACATCCAACTTATTTTGCAATGACTTTTTGAGGCTTTCCCTCCTTAAGGAGCGTGTCAATGATGGTTTTCTGCACAACTGTCAGGTCAGCAGTCTTTCCCATGATTGTGATTCCTACTGAACCAGACTGAGAGACCATTTAAAGACTCAGGAATCCTTTGCAGGTGTTATGGCTTAATTAGCTGATTAGAGCTCTAGGCTCAAAACTAGGGACACTTTGAGCCTAGAATATTGAACCTTTTCACAATATTGTAATTTTCTGAGATTGTGGATTTGGGGTTTTCATGAGCTGTAAGCCATAATCATCTCAATTATAACAAATCACGGCTTGAACTAACTTGCTTTGCGTGTTACGAGTCTATCTCATCTATTAGTTTCACCTTTTAAGTTGCTTTACTGAAATAAATGAACTTTTGTACGATATTCTAATTTTTCAAGATACACCTGTATTGTGTAGACAATAGAAATACCTGTTTTTACTCTAACTAATCAAACCAGCACCTATTATTACCATTCAATTAAATCAGGGTATCCAGACAAAGATCTCCTGAATAACATGTAATTAATACTAGATTATGTTTTGCTAAATATTTTAGTTATGATTATTGTTTTGCTGAAGCAGTAGCTCAGGACAGTAGAAACTAGTTAATGCAGTAGCTTATCTAATTAATAAGTCATTTAAATGTGATATTTAAATATGGGTAGTGAACATATAGATAGATTACAGAACTTAAAGCAGACTTATCTGAACTCAAACCCCAGTATTCATATTTCAATGAATTTAAGAAATGTTTGGTGGCAAATATAAACATCAGAAATAAGACCTTTTCCCCAGAAGAAGCAAACCCAGAAGAATAAATATTTCTTACCATGCCATATTTTTCCAAAGAAGTCCCAAAGATGTCCCAAAATAAAATAGTAGCTTCTTTGGGCCTCTTCTTTACTTTTACTACACATCTTACAAAGCAGGACAATGAAAACAGATAGGTAGATATAGAAAAAAATCCAAATTGGAATTGCCATTAATGCCACTGAGGGCCATAAGACTGCGGAAATAAAATATTTCTCCAAGCACATGGGAAGCCATTCTCCATTTATGTATGGCAGACTTATTGTGGAGTTCATAAGTACCAGTACGAAATATGATGTTGTTTATTTTCTGAAGAGAAGGGGGGGGGGGAATCAAAGAACAATATAAGATTAACAATATCCAATATAAATATTGATCTGCCACAAATCTTGCAATATAAAGTTTAGGAATACTGCCTTCCTTCCTGCAAAATGACAGCAATTATCTGTGAAAATAGTTCAAATCTTGCGAGTGCAATTTCTCAAGATTTCATGCTGGCTTCCACATGAGTCAGAAAACAAATAAACTCAGTTCCATATAAGTTTACCATGAACCTGCAGGGAGGCCAATGGCCATATTTGCAATAGCTTTCCTCTTGTAGTCAGTTATATTCAATATATAATTGCCTGCAGTAATTTGAAATCATTTCTGGGTTACAGGACAGAGGAGGGCAGCTGCAGGACTCAGAGCTTTTGAGTTTGGCTTTTTTACAATGTACAGTACTTCAAATGAGTAAGTTCCTTCAAATATCATGAAAAGTGACCATATGTTTTCATCTAACCCCTTACAGTCTATTAGAGGAACTAGCACCTTATATTCGAAAGCAGTAGAAAATATTTAGCTCATAGGCTAAAGATTCTGTAATTCTATAATCCTCAAAACCTTTTTCACATCCTACATAATTTTACATACCATTATCGTATCTTCTTTCACACTTTTCTCTAAAGAGCCAGAAATGAAACTTTTCCTCCTTGGGAAAATAATTCTGTACACAGCATTCTGGGATTCCATGATGGTATGATGGTTTTTAGCTTCATAACTAACAATCCTTAAAATTAAGTTCTCTTCTTTTCACAGCATCATTTTTGTTTACATTGTTATGTTAATTTGTTTCAATAAGCTCCTTGTCTTGTTATAATCTGAGTTTTCAAATTTTCACTCTTTTCTATGAAATTTTATACATTCAAAGTGTTTTCAGAAGAAAAGGAAATATTTTCTTGACAAATTCCACAAATTCTGACCTTGATTGGAAACTTCAGAACTCATTTAGAAAGAAAGCTATCACATAGTTTTAGAAATTAGAGTAGTATTAACACTTATAATACCATAATCTACAATTGCAGTACACCCAAGCCTTATTATCTACAGGGATTACATTCTTGAAAATCCTGCAGAAACGGAACCTGCAATTATTGATGTGTGAGATCACTTGATCTATTATCAGAACAATGTGGAGACTTGTTTACAATAAACACTGCAAGAATAAGAACATAGTTTCCCTTAGCATAATACACTCTGATGTTATGTGGTAAGCTCTGAGATTTTTTCCCTACTGAGAGTGGCCATGTATAACTGCATTGAGATCCTGTCTGATGGAAAAAGGGTTGTACTTTTATACAAGTGCATAAGCAAATACAGGACATGGGAGAGCAGAGAAGTAGAATGTTTGAATAACAAGGACTGCATGTACAAGTTAATGTAGGGCCTATGATGCATTTCTATATATGATTATTTGAAAAATATAGTTTGGTAGTTTACATCACCACATTAAAATCCTGAATGTTTTGTTTCGGATATAATGAAACCCTTGTGTGTTACTTTATATTTAACATTTTGTACTGTATGCAAAAGTTAATGCTGGTTATGAAATATACTAGGACAGTCAGACATGGACTTCAAAGTATAAGTTACTTTGCTTTCTTTTTAATTCTTTAATAGTAAGCACTGAAAAATCATTAATCCATACTTGTATATCACATTTCAACTTTCTTGTTAATTACTTATGCTACATTACATTGTACAATTAAAGAGCATTAAGCAATATTAACCTGATCTTAGATAATGGAGTAGGATACTCAGGATAACATGCACAAAACCTTAAATCCATAAGTGTTCGAGATCAAATATTTGATTAGTCTGTATTTCTAAATCTATAGCAAAGAGCAACGCTGAATATTGATGTTTCTTTAATTACCAATTAATTTCTGCTATCATATTTATTCATAAGTGGTTTAATAATGTTAAGATCAATATACATTGAATTATGTAGCTGAAATTGGAATTATATGCTACAAACAAAAGGTATTTTTTTTTTTTCATGGCAACCCAAAATATAAAGTTATATGGCAAAATAATAATGCATGTAACAGCTTTCTTCCACTCATTGATGACCTTTATTGAGGTCATAATGGAGAGAGATACAAATTCCTAACTTGAATGCTTATTGTCAGATTTTAACAAAGCTGAATTAGGAATTTGAAACTAGAAATGCAAAATTGCCCAATGAAATAAGTCATATGTTGATTGTGAAAACATTTCCCCATTTTTCTCCATAGATTTTAGCTACTTCGGTAATTCTGAAAACACACTTGTAAATTACTTTTAAATAAAAACTCTCACAGGGTCACCTTAATGTTTATAGTCCTCCATCAAATTGTACTGTTTTATCCACTTTTGTGAAATGCAAGAGGGACAATATAAATTGATATATCTTTCATTAAGGACAGAATAATTTTTGTTATATTTACTATCTATACTTATGTCTTACTTACTTACTGGACTAGCACTGAAAATGTTACCTAGTTAGGGTAATTAAACATCTGCAAGAAAACAAGCAAGCTCAGAGAGTATCATTTCAATCCTGAGCTACAAATATTCTCCTTTATTGGTGCTTACTTTCTTATGCCCTTATTCCGAGTAAATATATATATTCAGAATTTTAGCAATTTCATTACTTTGTTCCTTTAAGATTATTTAGTTATTGCTTATTAAAATCATATTATCTTAAGCAGTATTATTCAAAACTTCAAAATAACAATTTAAAAATATTACCAAAATCTGGGTATTGTCCTCTTATTGTCCTCTTCTTTTTCAAAGCCTTTTAAGTATGAATTAACTTGTAAGAGCAGTCCCAGCTTGAAATCTTTTTTTAGTTAATGGGTTTACACTTTTGATTCTTCTTTATCTGTCATATGTTGAGATGATTCTGCTGACTGTATCTTTTGAGTTTGAAACTACTTGGCTGTAGGTGTGGTTTATACAGTACTTCTAATTATTGTTTAACAACCATATCACTTCCCTTGGCTGCAAGAAGATAGTTATCTATTAATGGTCTCCTATCATTCCTTGGATTTTTGCTGTTTTTGTGCTATAACTTCATTCTTCTTCTATTGATCACCAACATTTTAATGTAAGTTCTGAAACAACATATACAAAGAAATATTTACATTATTATCACATTTTCTATAAGGTCCCCAAAAAAGAGTGAATTTTGTGACTTCAATTTATTTGCAATTTCAAAATAAACTGTTTTAATTTTATTTCTATAAAGTTATCAAACTCAGTTTAATAGACCATTTTGTGGAAACGGTTCATGATTACACTGAAATATTAATTAAATTCATATCTTCATCAATAATACAATGTAAAAATTTGCTCATGATATAGATGTATCTTGCATCGTTCACATAAATTTACATCATTGTGCAAATGATATAAATTATGTCAGTTTGGACAAGACTAGTTCAATTTAAATTTTTGTTCATTCTGAAGTCCACTTCTATTTATTTTTATTCTTTCTTTTGAATAAACATGAGTTTATCTTGTGTTGACTTTGCTTATCTACGTTCCTGTCATCTTCCCAATCATGCTGAGTTATTGTGCCTTCACTTCTGGAATTCTTGCTCCTACCCTGTTGGACCAATTACCTTATTTTACCTTGATTGGACTTATTCAGTTTTTGTTGATCACATTTTGGACTTGATTCTCTGCAGCCAAAGGCTGTTCCTGGGAGAGTTTTTCTCCAGCCAGAAGGTAACCAGGACATTGGGGGCAAAGTTGGAGCTAATAAAGGGACTCCTAATGATTATCTGACTGTGTTGCCTTTGTGCCACGCACCTGGTCATCAGAGCATGCTTTTGTGCTGGCAAATGGGCACGAGCTCACCCTGTCAAGTGGCACTCAGCTCTCAAATCTGGGCTGTCAGTTTTCCAGCTGACAAGCTCAGCATCTTTAACTGCTGAGCCACTGACCACCATCTTGTCCTACTTAGTGGCTGTTAAAATCTTTATATGGTATGTTGTTGATGACTCCTGGCTTTTCTTCTGGGACTGTTAGGTCTTTTGTTTTGCATCTCCTCCAGTTGTGGTCTCCTAATCTGCTAACATTGTAAAATTCAAAGAAATACAGGAATATGGGAAGTATTCTAGTTCAAGCCCCTGCCCTAGGCAGCAACCTTTATGGTATCCTGGGCAAATAATTATCCAATCTTTTCTTGAAAACCTCCAGCAATAGAGCACCCACAATTCTGGTAGACAAGCTTTTCCACTGTTTAATCGTTCTCATTGTCAGAAAATTTCTCCTCATTATCAGGTTGGACTCCCTCTGATGAGCTTCTATCATAGCTTCTTGACCTGCCCTCAGGTGCTATGGAGAATAAATTGATACCTTCTTCTTTGTAACAACCCTTCAAGTATTAGAAGACTGCTATTATGTCTCCCGTAACCTTTATCTTCATTAAGCTAACATACCTAGTTCCCAAGCATCATATGATTTACCCTTCAGACTCCTTATATTGCTGATGTGTTTCTCTGAGGTCTTTCTAGGTCCATGATGATACAAAAATATACAATATCTGAAATGTGGCCTTGTTAGTGCAGTATTACTTTTTGTGATCTTGAAATTCTCCCTTTGGCTTTTTTTGTAGCTGCAGCATATTGCTGTCTCACACTTATATGGTGGTTCAACAGGACACTTAGATCCCTCTCACAGGCTCCACTGTTGAGCTAGATATTCCTATCCTGTACCTGTGCATTTGGTTTTTTCCTGCCTAATGCATACCTTACTTTTCTAACCACTGAACCACATTTTACTGGATAGAGTCCAATGTTCAAGACTGTCAAGATCCTTCTGAACCTTTAGTCTATCTTCCAAAGTAGTAGCAGTTCACCTCAGCTTTATATCATTTGCAAATTTGATGAGAACTCCTTCATTCCCCTCATTCAGATCATTTATGAAGATGTGGATGAGCACTGGACCCAAGTTTGGTACCTCACTTCATGCTATGCTCCATGCAGATGTAGTCCCATCGAGGACTACATGCTGAATGTAGTTGATCAGCCAACTGCAATCCATCTGGTGGTGGTATTGTCTATGCCATATTTTTCTATCTTACCAAGAGATAGGCTGTGGTCTACTTTATTAAATGCTTTACTGAAGTCTAAGTTACTATATCCACAAGGTTTCCTTGGTCCACAAATTTAGTCACTTTATCAAAAAAGGCAAAAATATTTGTTTGGCATGACCTGTTTTTATCAAACACATCCTTGCTTCTAGTAATCAGTTTGTTTATTTGTAGGTGCTGAAAAATCCACTGATCGATTATCTTTTCTATTTTTTTTAATCTGGTGGTATTGCTATCAAGCTGAGTAGTCTGTAGTTTACTGGGTCCTCTTTTTTCCTCTTTATAAAGTTAGGAACCACATCAGCTTTTTTCCAGTTTTCTTGAAGGTCACCTGTGCTCCAGGACCTCTGAAAGATTTTGGAGTGGTTCTGAGATCACATCTGCAGGTTCCTTCAGTATCCTGGCATGTAAATGATCTGGTTCTGGAAATTTAAATTCATCCAAAGCAGATAAGTGTTCTCTTACCAATTCATTGTGTATCTTAATTTGCATTTCTACTCTGTTTCCCACAGTGCTGCTTTTAATAGGTTGGGCTATTTTTGCCTTTTGCATGAACATTGATGCAAAAAAGGAATTAAGCAGTTCTGCTTTCTCTTTGCTACCTGCTACCTTCTTGCCACCTTCTTCCATTAGTGGACTATTTACTTACTTTCAACTTGTTTCTTACATATTGAAAGAAACCTTTTTTTGTGTGCTATTTTTGGCATTTGTTGAAAGTCTTAGTTCATTATGAACTTTGGATTTCCTGACTCTGTCCTTAAAGATTGGTGCTATTTGCTGGTATTCTAATTATATATCCTTCTTTCTATTTTTTATTGTCCTTTTTGTCTATCAGTTTACTGGGCAGCTCTTTGGGCAACCATGTTGGTCTCATATTATTGCTTTTTCTCTGCAGTATTGTTTTATTTGGGCTTTTTAGGATAAAAAGAATAAGATTTTTTTGTCTTATTGCCAATTGTTAAGTTTTGGATGTTATGTGGTAGGTACCTTTCTGTTTGAATTCTAAAGTCCCAGATCACTTTATCTTCTTAATTTTCTATTATTGTGTCTATTTTATGGTTCTCACCAGTTCTTGTAGGTAAATGATATTTCTTCTATTCCAATGCACCATTGTTATTACTTTGTCATGATGTTGTTTGTATTTTGCCTATCTGATTATTGATTTCCTTGATCTTCCAATCCAGGGTTTGCAGTTCAGTTTGGGTCCAGTTCACTATTCCAGATGATATTCTATTCCACTATTCCAAGATAAAGTTGACAGGTAGGTTGGGCAGATGCCTTCCTAATTCACCAGAGTATAAGAAGGAAGAGGAGAAAGGACAATTATATTTACAAAATTCTGTAATTATAGCCAATCTCAATAAAGGTAAAGTTAACTTTCCCATAAAGTCTGTCTGCCTAGTGGGATTGATGATAGCTGGCTGCCTAGAGAAAAGGAGAATATCTCCTTCACCATTTCTGTTATTCTGGGCAGCACAGGAGAGGCCCAGAATCTGAGAAGAAAGTATACTCCTGCCACAGCTTGAAATAATTTTCACTGTCCCCCTTGGAGTCATGAGATTGCACCAGGAACAACATAGAGACAAATGCTTTAGAGTTTACACACCTTAAAACTACCTCTAGTTAATACCACATCAAGAAAGAAAATGCGGAGCTTCTTCGGCGACAGACCAAAATCTGTCATCGTGCACAGTTTCGATCTGTGCTCGCCGCTGGAGCGTCCTGAGCCGGCTGGTTTCGGGGCTAAGCCACCCCATAGCGGTGGTGAAGAGGTGGGAAGACTGCAAGCAGGGTTGAGGAGAGTCGCATCTCTCCTCCACAGCTGGCCATTACTCCCTTTCCCAAAGGTGGTTGCAGCAGTGGTCAGAAATGGCCACCTCAAAGAAGAACTCGACAGGAAAAGAATGTGCAGGAGGAAGATAAGTAGAGAACGTTTTGGCTGACTGGGGTGAACTGAAAAAGCAACAATATAAGGTACCCTGGAATTTGAATTATAAAGAAAAACATTGTTCCCCAAAAAGACTTTGAAGTGGCGAATGAGAGAGGGAAGGGAAAGGATTTGGGTTTTTTTTTTCTTTTCTTCCCTATATTGACAACTAAGAGATTTAAGCAAGAAACTGGCAAAAATTCACTTTGACATTAACAGGTATTTAAGCTGAAAATAAAATGTCAAAGGGATAATAAAGATTTCTGGATTCTCAAAAACTTTTAAAAGAAGGAAAAAACAAAAGGGTGGGATCTGGAAAAATGGAGGAGACCACCTGAAAGTGAAAGGAATTAACAGTGAAACTTTAACAAAGTTCCTAAAAGATACATTTTAACAAGATAAGAGAACCCCAGGAAGAGAAAGTGGAAAAAAGAAGCAAGAAGAAACAGCTTTGGATTATTTTGATTACTTGATGATTTTTGGATTTTTGGCTATCAGATCTAAAGGACTAAAATTAATCAGATGGTTGTTTAAAAGTTTTTAAAATGGTATCACTCTTGGAAGAATTGAGAATGGAACTTAAAATACAGAAAGAAGATGCACAAGAAAGAAGAGGTTCTTTTGACTTCGTATTTCAATTTTTAGAAATGGAGATCCTGAACTATGAGAAACAACAAGAAATGCCTGTAGAGCAAGAAGGGCGGGACAAAGAAGAAGCCATATTCAATGACCATATTCAATTTCTATGTGGGGAAAAGAAAGGAAAGGGGGGAAAGAGAGTGAAAAATGTAAGAGTTGAAAAAACAACACAAAAAAAGAATAGTTTGAAAAGTAATTACAACATTAGGAAGAAACAGAAGAGAGGATTACAGAAGAGAGAATCAGAATTAGAGAGAGAAGGGGTCAAAAAGAGAAGAGAGAAGAAGAGGGGGAAGAGGGAAAGGAAAATAAACCATAAAGGACAGAAACAGGACATAGAGAAACAGGGAAAACGTACAAGGATTAAGGTTATAAACCTATTTAGAGATACTGAGATAATGGGTGAAAACAATTGAAAGAGGGATTCTGCAAGGGTCCATAAGATAGTATTGTTATATTAGAAATAGAAATGAACTTTGAAAACAAGTGTGATTAAAATGATAGATAAAATACTCATTGTAATGTAATGGAATGTTTAATAAATAAATGAAATAAAGAGAATGAGACAATGAAGTTAGGAAAGGTGGGGAACATTTTAATTATTATAAATGGGTTATAAAAATTTAAGTGAAGAGGAATATGAAAGAGACATGAAAAAAATTATGGAAATTTTATAAGCGTTCCTAAAAGTATGATACCCTATTGAAAAGAAATGTTAAAGATGTCAAAGATTATAACTAACATTAATGATAGAGCTGAATTGGAATAGAATAAGTATTTTATTTATTATTTATATATATATTTTTTCTCTTTAAGAACTTAGCATATTTTAAGAATGCACCAAGCAGAATTCAACTGGAAGTTATGTGTTATATTGAATGTTATAATTGTAAAGGCATAAATTGAAGTTTAAATAAGGGTTGAATGGATAAAAATTAAAAGATACAAAGGTGTCATACTCCAATTAGTAACTACAGGGAAAAAATTTGTTTAATGAGAAAAGAAAATATGAAATTGAAACAGGACAGAAAAAAATATAAATATAATTACTAGAAAGATATTGAAACTTAGAAAAAGATACATATAATTGAACTTAGAAAGGAATAAGATAATTAAAAGTAAGATTGAGAAAACTAAGGGAAGGGAAAAATTATTGAAAAAATGTTAAAATAGTAATAGATATGGAATAGAACACAAAGATGAATATGAAATTGAATTTGTGTCTGTATGGAGAAGTGATAACCCGGGACCATACTATTCTCAAAAAAAGAAATTTTACTTGTATTATGTTTTGTGAAAACCCAAATAAAATTTTTATTTAAAAAAAAGAAAGAAAATGCAAGGTTAAAAACAGAAGAAATTAAAGCAGTGTAATTTTCTTTTGAGAGCAGAATTCCTTTTTTTACTGTGTGCCAGTGTGTACAGAGAAAAAAGTGACAATAAATGTTCTTCTCTCCTCCCTTCCTTTCCTCTCCTCATCTCATCTCATCTAAGTTTAATCATATTAACCTTGTAAAGTACAAACTAATTTCCCACTTTAATGGCTTTTGCTATGTGCACAGCAGAAAATGAGTGATAAATAAGTTTTTACTAATAATTCTACTGAAGTTTTAATACACACAGCAAAAACTAATAGAAAGTAAATCCAAAGAAAAATAAAATAAAAGTCCAGAAGGAATAAAGTAGAAGAGAAAAGAAAAAAGCAACAAAAGCAATAATTAAGTGGTTTCCAACCTTTATCACCCAAAGCAAAAGCTAATATACTAACTTTTCACAATGTTTTAAAATTACAGATTTTTTAAAAAAAAACCTGTTCTCCCTATAACTTTTATCTATCCAGAAACCATAATCTTTTCCATCCTAATTCAGCAAAAAGCCTATTAGGATTTATCAGAAATATCAAACAGACTATTTCTAGTCATGTATACAACTTTGTATTTCTTTTTCTTTTTTCTTTTGCTCTGCACAGATCATTCATATGGCATTACAGGGCTTGATCTTTCAAAACTCTTTGATATTTAAAAAGAATAGTCAAAGTTGTAACCAGCGTAATTTCTAAATCCCATAACGAGATATTACCTAGATTTTCTTGTCATAGCTGTCCATATTGATTTGTCTTTTGTTTTCCAATTTTGGTAATCTACATTTCCTTATCTTCCATGCCTCGAGACTAAACTATCTGTAATGTCTATGTCAGGTTAATGTTTTTTTGAAGTTTTTCTTATCATCTTTGAAAAAATTAACCATACAAATTGTTTCCTCTCTGAGATATTAATTATTAATATTCCATTCATGTTTTAAGAAAAAGTTATAGCAGACTTAGGTAGTGTAATTGTTTCCAGCCTGGTTCATTAGTTCCCTCTAGTGTCCATTTGCATCTTTATCAAGCCTTAGTTCTTTATATGGTTGTAGTTCCATTTCTGTAATTTCCCACGAGAGTGTTATTTAATTAGATACCTGTTTATCTATTCTTACACCTAAAATAACAAAACTTTCAAATTTTTCTAGCCTCCTAAGGCATTAATTTTTTTCTTAAAATATTTTTCTAATCTTTTTTCTTTTTGTAAATTGTATGTTTTTTTATTTTTTTTAATGTTTCTTATTAGACCATGCATCAATGCTGAACTTATTTGAGTGGGACTGATCAGTCATCAAGTCTTCTTGCTGAAGGTTTAATATATTACTATTTCATAGTACAGACAATTTTAAGTAAAACTAAACAGGGACTGACTTTTTTTTCAGATTAATTTAAATAAAACAGAATTTAGTGTAATGATCTCATATAAGGAGAGAACATTTACAAGGGAGTTGTTTTGAGATAACTGTACCAGAGCAAAGGGGATGACTATTCAAAATGATGATTTTTAAAAGGAATTTCAAATGTGGAAAATAAAGACAAAAGTACATCGTAGTAACAAAAGCTCTAAGCCAGTGGTTTGTCATTTAATCTGATGTTAGAGCTTGCCAGTTTTTCATGCAAAAAGCATGAACATGTTACATGAAAAACCAATACATGAATGAAAAGTTATGTTATTGGTATCAATAAAAAGATACATTTATATTTATTAGTGTGGACCATTCTCATTGCTATATCACATTTTGCAGAAAAGTTATGGAAACATAATCCCACATCCCCCTCATAATTTTGAATTATTTTGATGCAATTTTGATCTGAAGCTGTATTTTGAAAACTGGAGCCAATTAATACTCAGGACTTAATATGAGTGACCCAATTCTGGTGAACTTTAGCTACTTTCATTTCCAAGGCTTTCTCATTGTAGACCAATGAGACCAATCTTCTCAGACTGTTTGCTTTCCCTGGAAATGATCAGATAAGACTTTATGGGTCTTGGGGGAAGTCGAGTTTTGGTGCCTGCAGCTGCTCAATGACTCCAAACTAGATCCTTGCTTGACCATTCCTTCATGCATACTAAGCAAAAATATTACACATTTCCTGTAAAAAATCTAAATTATTAGTCTACAAACTAAAAAATAAGAAAAGGAAGAATTACCAAGAATTGTAGTATTCTTTATTTACATAATTGGTAATTTTATTGTTTAACAATAAATAACAATTAGTTTATTGTACTATGAATTTAATATAAAGTGAAAAATAAAATAAAGGTCTTAATTTTTGTACACACTGAATTGATTCTTTTACTAATTCATTAATGAATTTTCATGTATCAGTTCTTTTACTGACCTTACAAACCAGCTAAAGTAAATTACTCATTCCATCTCTCTTAGTAAATGGATATCCACAGCTGCTAAATAAATATTTCATCTATATTCTAAAGGCATTATCTGTAAAATCCTGTTTCATTATCTATTATTTTAACTATAGCTGGAGGGAAATCGTGAGTGATGCTACAAATTTAATCAAGTGTGTACTCTAATCTACTCTAGTTTGATTGTTCTAGCAGTAGTAATTACTACTCGTATTCTAACAATTATTGCATGAATAATCTGACATTAGAAATCTTGGCAAAGAAACCAGAAAAATTATGACAAGAAAAATCTTATGCTCCTCTATTGGTAAGTTCCATTTTTCATTCATATATTTCAATTTTTCTATTTTCATTTCTAGTGGTAAGAAAAGCAATAGCAATTACTTGAACCACATGCTTGGAGAAAGATGGTCTCCTGCCCAATCATCACCACTAGGGAGCACCCATATTCTTCATATTGATAGTCAGGAAATGCTTTCCTTGTCATCAGCATATACTAATATTCTGAATATTAGTATTGGCAAAAGCCATAAATCAAAGGAATGGCTTATTTTAGCAACATAAAACATGCTTCTTTGTTGTTCATTGAAGTAATCATTCATGAAGTATAGAAGCTCAGAAATCTTCTACCTATGGTTTCACCTTATTAGTGAAATGAAGGTTCTTATGGTGAAGAATATTATCAGTGAAATTAATGGAAGTCCAGGCCTGATCAAGCATGGAGGATGGGCATGAAGATGAAAACAGACGCCTTAGGAATTTTTGGCAAGAAAACTCTTAAAGCAAGTACAGAAATGATAGTTTGGAAAACCGGCAATGTATATAGAGATACTGTATATCTCTGACTGGAGATATACAGTATCCTTCCCTTGCCACGCAGAAATGAACTGGCTTAATCATTTGAAGAGGATTGGATTTCTTATTCTTAAATACAATTAATATAAATACATTATTAAAAATATGTCTACATCCCATGGAAGTCTGGTCTGTGAGTCTAATTAAGTTTACTATTTTCAAAGACACTTTTTATCAATCAAAAAATATCTCTTCAATTAAAGAGATTTTAAAAATCACTGTCCTTTTTTCCCATTTGAAATCCTAATATCACAATCTTGTCAACTTTTTCCCCTGTAATTTAAAATCCTTTAAGATAGATTTTTTCTCTCTTAATTTCACAAAAAAACACTCATCAAAATTCTTCATTACTGTTCAGAATATCTCTCTTATATTGCAAAGCAATTGAAGTAAGAAGGCAAAGCTTTTGCCAGTTAAAAAAGGTTGCATCAGTGGTGGGATTCAAATTTTTTTACTACTGGTTCTGTGGGTGTGGCTTTGGTGGGTGTGGCAAGGGAAGGATACTGTATATCTCCAGTCAGAGATATACAGTATCTCTATATACATTGCCGGTTTTCCAAACTATTCAAAATTTCCGCTACTGGTTCTCCAGAACTGGTCAGAAGCTGCTGAATACCACCTCTGGGTTGCATAGTGATTCAGGGCATGTTGTAAACCCTTGACTCTCAAGCTATTCAATTCACAAGAAACAAAATTCCTTCAGTTTTTTCCAAGATTCTGGCTATTTCAATCTAGGTGTGCTGTGTTGCAGTGTTGTCTTCTGAGTCTGTAGGTGTAAAGAGCAATGTGACATAAAATGAAACCATAATTTCATCTTTATCTCTGGTCAGGTATTTGATTCTTTGGAGACATTATGGTGGGGGAGTTGATAAAATATTTGCTTCTGAGATATCCAAGCTTTTTTTTAATTAATTGGCAATGTTATAGATTGGAATCTCTGGTAACAATATAATTGGACAAAGAGGCTTGTCTAACTTGCGTGTTTGGGGCATCCACAGAATCATGGGAGGACAAAGCAGTCATTCATTTCTGATGTTTGTACTACTGTTGTTCTATGATGTTAGTTATAAAACCTGAACTTCTGCCACTTGTGCCAGATTTACCACCAGGAGTTCACTTTTAAATGTTTGCTTTTTCTTGCTTCAGCTCTGTTTAACAGAAAGTATTGATGAGAACATCATTTGGACCCCATCCTACTCCCCAAAGCCATTAAGTCACTGTGGATATTTTGAAACTTGACTCACAGTTCATTTTCACTCGTATTGGTGAGTAGAAAGGTTTGTGATTGGCAACTCCAATGAGCCTGATCAGTCTTTCTGAAACATTTTATATGTGCACATCTGGAAGACAGTTCAGGTAGTCCTCAACTTACAACAGTTCATTTAATGACTATTCAAAGTTACAATGATGCTGAAAAAAGTGACTTATGACTGTTTTTCACCCTTATGACCATTGTAGCAGCTTGATGGTCATGTGATCAAAAGTCAGGTGCTTGGCAACTGACTCATATTATGACAGTTGTAGTGCCCCAGGGTCACACTTTGTGACCTTCTGAAAAGCAAAGTCAAGCAAAGACAATAATCTGGAGAAGCCAGATTCACTTAACCACCATGTTACTAACTTAACAACTGCAGTGATTCACTTAACAATGGTGGCAAGAAAGATTAAAAAACGGGGCAAATTTCACAACCACTGTCTTGCTTAGCGACATAAATTTTAGGCTTAATTGTGGTTGTAAGTCAAGAACCACCTGTATTGAGATAAAATATTTGGATGACTGATGTGATATTCTTTCATTGCAAACCAACTGCAATTTTCCTTTTTTATATAAAATCATACATTCAAATTTTCTCATCAAAAACAACTTCATCAATTTTCAGAACCCTACTCTATACTTCACAATACAATCTACCCAGCATTTGCCAAAAATCTTTTGGGTTCTCCACAGTACATAGAATATACAATAATATTGTTGTAAGGGACCTTGGAAGTCTTCTAATCTAATCCCCTGCTCAAACAGGAGACCCTATACCAGTGTTGGTCAATTTTTTTGGTACCAACTGCTGAAACGGGAGCGTGTGTGCTTGGGAGAGTGCCAGAAACTGGAAGAGCAGTTCCCTGGTGCATGCATGTGGGAGCACCGGAAACTGGAAGAGCAGTTCCCCAGTATGCATGTGGGCACCAGGAAGTTGAGCTTCTGGTTTCCAGGGCATGCATGCATGCATGCTGGTCATCTGGTCTTCTGTTTTGTGGTGTGCATGCGCATGTGAAAATTAGCTGGTCGGCACTCATGGACATGCCGGAAACCATAAGAGAAATGGACGATGGCTGATGTGCCCGGAGAGATGGCTCTGCATGCCGCTTCCAGCACACATACCATAGGTTTGCCATCACATCCCTATACCATTCCTGACAAATGGCTCTTCTTAAAAACTTCAGTGATGGAGCATCCACAACTTTGGGAAGCAAACTGTTTGAATGATTAATTGTTCTCACTGTCAGGAAATTTTTCCTTAATTCTAGATTAGACCTCTCTTTAGTGATCTTTCCACCTGTTACTTCATGTCCTGACCTCAGGTGCTTTGCAAAATAGGTCAACCCCATCTTCTCTTTGACAGCTTCTCGGGTATCAGATTTAAAACAAAATGATTCACATTCTCGATTCAACACAATTTTAGTTTCACCAGTAGAGTATTGCATATTTATTAACATTTAACAAGTTAACCTTGTGACTGCCTAAAATTTTCTTGGCAAGCTTTTGTTTTTTAAAAAAATGTTTAATATTGGCTGTTTCCTAGGGTTGAAAGAAAATTACTGGCCCAAGGTCATTGACTTTATGCCTAACTCATGGTGCCCTTGTTTCTAGCCCGGTGCCAAAATTGCTAAACCACTAACCAAAATTACTCTCATTCATTTATTTACACTTAATAAGCTAATCGTTTTGTGGTTTTTGTATTTGCCTGTTACCTTTTCCATTATACAGGGAACAATAACACCATGCTTCTATTAGTGCTATTTTAATAATACCAAATTTCTAACATCTATTAGTCACTAATTCAACCTTAAGTGCACATTAAACAATTCACAAAAACTGAGCTGGCTCAAATTCAGAACCACTCATTGATCTTGAAGCCCTCACTAAGTGTTCACTAATCCTACATCAATCTTTCACTATTAGCAGTCTGGTTAATCATCCTTAATATGCAAGTGTACTATGAATAGACTTATGCTGAAACCAGGTGTTCAAAATAAACATCTGTTTTTTTATAAGCAGATTCTTGCCATTCTCATTTGTTTTCAGGACTCCAAAAGTTTCAATTGCTTCTGGGAACTTTTTCCCACTTTCACTTATCCAGAACATATTTCCACCCCATCTCAGTCATTTCAAATGTTGCGAAATGTATTTCTGATTCTTCCATTAATGCTATTCATTGCAGCAAAATGTGCAACTAGGGCCAGCCATTTAATTCATACTTTAATATGCAATGACTTTGGTTGCACTGATTTGTGTAGTCTGACAAGAAATTAGTTGAACCCACATCTTAGTGTAGTGTGTGTGTGTGTGTGTGTGTGTGTGTGTTTGTATGTATTCATCCACTTCACAAGATAAGGTCACTTCATTTAGATCTTTCACCATTTTTTTCAGTTTTATGTGTACACAATTTCCCTATTTTCTTCTTCTTTGGGTTGGTAAATATATTCTCTTTAGTGTTTTCTCTGATTCACTCCAAATCTCAATATTCAATGTATTGAGGACATTACCAGATGGCTCATAGATATTGACCTCTACTATCCATCATGCTTTTTGGGTAATATACAAGTAGTCTTATAGGCATACACAACAATGCTTATCATCTATTAGCAAGGACAATAACAATGTTGATGATTTTGGATAGAATTCTATAGGTACAACCAAAGTCCACTTCTACCCTGGCAGCTTACATAATTTTGTGCAAAATTGTCATAAATCACTTTTTGCGGTGCTGTTGTAACTTTAAATGGTCACTAAACAAATTAGTAAGTCAAGAACTACCTGTATATTTATTAAAAGGCAGATGGCTAAAGTGGCTCAAGTGCTAGACTAGAAATTTGGATTTGTGATTTCCAACTGTCTCTTAGACAAGAAAGCAAGATGAGTGATTTGGGGCCAACTGTTCTCTCTTAGGCAAACTCATTTATTACTTTCTTTTGTTTTCTTCTTTTCTTTTGTTATAGTTTATTTTATTATTTTATAGTTTTGTTCTGTTTTATTGTTTTGTTTTGTTTTTTAATTTTTACATGATTCTAGACAGCTAACAATTAAATACAAAATAGAAGCAATAAAAAGAATAAATAATATAAATAGCAGCCAAGCAACAAACCTATAACAACATTAACAATCAACTAGGTGAAGAAATGGGTTCATCCACATCATAAGGGGTTAGATTCGATGTTGTTGTTATTCTGAGGAAAAGAGGACATAGGAGTATTAGCTATATAAGCCATCCTGAGATGACCCAAAATAAAGGTGAGCTAAAAAGAGGTAGGAAGAACTAAACTGTATTGACATTTGGTAAATCCTTAATGAAAATCACCTTATACTAATTCTATCCCTTGCATAAGAGTCTTATGTAAAATAATGAAAAGAGCATGGATTAAAGAAACATTGTTTTATTCAGTATAGAGAATTGTCTGGAAATAAAGCTGGGATAAGCAGGAAGGAATTTTGACTTTCTATGATCCATCACAATCTTCTGCAATAGTGCAATAGGAGAAAAATGGCCTCCAATGTAGGTGTAATAGCTTTAGGACAACCATGAACAAAGATACTCTACCATAATTTTCAGGTAGTTTAGGCAGGTACCTTAAGCTTGTCTCCACTTTCTAGTGTGGAAATAATCTCTAGGTGGGCAGGAAATAGATACAAGAATATAAATGACATCACAAAATCAAAAGAAAAAGCTGCTGTTAGCTGAATGAAGTGACTGAAGGCAAAAGACGCTTTTCCAAAAATAGTAAGCAAAAAGAAATATGGGGAGTGTGTTTGTGTGTGTGTGTGTGTGCATGTGTGCGTGCGCGTATGTGCCTTCCATATGTGAAGGGTGGAGAGCAAATGGGAATTGCTTGTCCATACTTTTATTATTGTCCTTATTTTGCTGAGATCAAGGCCTTTTTCCAAAAGCAAATGCTCTTGCTCAGATAACTGGTGGGCTTCCAGATATTGGTGAATTGCCACATTCAATATTACATCACTGGGGTTGTGGTTGGATTTTCTCCAGCTGTGTTGCTCCAGTCCTTTTATCGGAGATGGTCGTCAGATGGTAAGACATATGACATTTTTTCACCACCGCCATCCATAAAAAAAGCCATGTTGTCCAACGATACATAATATGCTTAGATTGTTCACATTTCAAGATTTCCTTTTTTATTTTTTATTTAGCATTATTATAGTAAGATATTTAAAACAGAAAAAAATGAAAAATAATTTTTAATAGATTTAGGAACAATACAAGATTGAAAAATTATTTCAAAATAACATTAACATTGATGCCAATAAAATATTGTCTCCTTTTAAGACTTCAGAACATTATTGAATATGATAAATATGCAATAATTAGCATCAATCACAGTATCACTATAATGTGAGTCAGCAATTTAAAAAATAACAAAAAAGCCTGTGTAACACAAACATTATTTTCTTCTTTAATGAATAACTTAGATATTAAAACCTTATATTCAAAGAAACCCAAACTTTGACTACAGACAAGGTCCATGTGTACGGTTATAATCTACAAATAGTATTAGAATTAAAGAATGGAATTAAAGTCTGTATCAAACTTATTTTCAAAGATAAAATTATTTTTTATGTTGATGTATAAACCCACAATTTAATTTGCCATTTTTCTACAGAGGAGATTATTTCAATATAAAAACCTATCATAGTATATTTTATGAAAATATAAATTAGTTATGCTGAGCAGAAAAAAGTGGAAGTTTGAAAGAGAATTCAATCTCTTTCAAAAAAAAAAACCCAAATGGCACAAAGCCAGCCTATTTGTGGGACTGCCTTTCCCTAAGAATATCTACTTGCCCTACCAGGTTAGACATATCATGTTAAACTATATACTCACATGGATATACTGTATGTGTAACTTTTTATGTTGCTAATAGACAACAGTATATTTGGATAACCTAATATCTAGTAATTGCAGCCCTGGAGCAGAAAAAAAATTAGATAAATCAGCATTGCTGTTGTCTGACAAGGGACTCATTTCCTAGGCTATTCCTCTGGCTATTTTTGTCCCTGCTCAGCCAACAGTCACAGTAGCTGCAAAATTGAGATCAAGTCCTTGTTCATTGCAATGTGATCTAACCAATGAATTCAATTCTCCTTTTCTAACCACTTGCTCACAATTTGTTGTTTAGTTTCTTCCCCATCTGTCTCAGAGGCAATACATTTGGTTCAGTGGCAGCAATGGCCCTCTGAAGCAGCCAGATGCCTGAGATGAGCTCAAATTTTACTCCATACATCTTCCTAAACAAGCTGAAGACAAAGTTTTAGTTTGTGAATCCATTTGATTGGAATTTTATGCTTTGTTTATGTGTTATTTACTCTTTGATATATTTTATTTTATTATAAACCACTGAGAGTTTGATTAGACTGCAGTAAGATAGAATTTTAGTACATGGATACATTTAAGAGAATAATGTTAGGGACATAATTGTAATTCCAAAATAATTTTCATTGATCATACCACATGTGCCAAGTAGTTTTGTTTAGAATTTTAGACAAAGTCAAATAAATAGACTATGTCTGATTAGGAAAAGCCATTTATTATCAGTTTTATAACAAGTATTTAGAACCTATAAAACCTATAAAAACCTATAAAACCTATAAAAATTAAGTACAATAAAATGGTTTAAAAAGTATGAATTTAATTTAAAAAGAATAGTGATGTGTTTGTTTACGTTTGTAAGACAAGCTGATAAATAACACCATTTATCTCGCTCAAAATAAACCATGATTTTCTTTCTCTGTTTTTTCTGTTTGACTTGAATGAAAGGAAAGCTACTCTGTTGAATACATCAGAGTATGAATCTGTGACATGGTTTCTTCACATGCTAAAAGACTGGATTGGTTTTGGTTACATGGAGGACTTTGTGAACTCTGTACTTCAGCCTCTATTGATATTACTAGTATTTTTTCTGCTTATATATTATGTACCTTCAGGTATTGTTTTAATTTGCTATGCATGCACATCTTGTTTATATATTTGGAAGAAAAAATATAACATAAAAGGAAATGTCTACAATGAATTATGGAACAAACCAAAGCAAAGGATAGCAAATTTGGTGACTTTATGTGGAAAGATGGGATGGTAAGTAGTTACTTGAATAGTCCCAAGATAATCAAGAGGGCAGACAATTTATTCCAGCCAGAGTCTTCATTTGTATGTGGCCCACAGGTTTCTTGAAACAATGTGCTGTGTAAAATTTGTATTATCAATTTGATATTTGCATCTAAATGGTGCCACATAAATATAGTCATAAGTGGTAATTGACTCAGGTAATTGTTCATCCTTCCGAGGTGGAAAAATGGGGACCCAGTTTGTTGGGGGCTGTACGCTGACCCTGTAAACTTCTTAGAGAGGACAGTAAAGCATTGTAAAGTGGTGCATAAGTCTAAGTGCTACTGCTATTGCTACAAATTATATTCATATACAATGTTTTATTTCCTCCATTTTTTTACAGGTATAAAACTATGTCTTGATGTAGTAGGTTGCACTGAAGGCAAGCAAACATTCTGTGCTGACATTCTGGAGAGAGGCTACTTACTAGGAATAGCACCTGATGGTTTGAGAGAGCAAAATTTTAGTAATGAAAACTAAAATCTGGAGTGGAGTACCCATAGTGGATTTGCTAAACTGGCTTTAAAAAACAAAGTGGTAAGTGATCATGTACAAAGAGATGATCTATAAATGTACTTTAGTAATGTTGGAGTATTCTCTAAAAGTTATAGATGGAGCCACCTATGATAACGACTTGGAAACTAAATATAGTCTGGAATGTGGCTCAACCAGCACCTTGTTTCACCCTTCTAACACCTCTGCTTTAGGAGTTGCAGTTCTGAGTGCAAACCATGCTGCTTCTTGTCTCCTGTAAAGCCCTAGATCCTCGATGGTGAACCTATGGCATGCGTGCCAGAGGTGGCACACAGAGTTCTCTCAGTGGGCATGCAAGCTGTCACTCCAGCTTAACTCTGCCGTGCATGGGCACATGCCTCCCGCTGGCCAGCTGGTCTTCGAGTCTCTGCCGCACATGCATGAGGGTGGGGCTCATGTGCAGGGGATAGCTGCATGTGTGGAGGACCTGTGTGCATACATGGGGGTGGGGATCATGTGTGGGGGGACACATAGGGGGGCACATGTGCAGGGGACATGTGCATATGTGGGGAGACATACAAACATGCGGGGAGCAGGGCACATGCAGGTGTGGGCCACATGCACGGGCCCCATGTATATTGCATTTTGGGGATGCGCACGCACATGCTTTGGGCACTCAGTGCCAAAAAGATTAGTTATCACTACCCTAGTCCAGGGGTCACCAACCTTTTGGACCTCAGGGACCACCAAACTCATAATTTTAAATCCCAGGAACCACTAACTGGTTCTGTGGGCATGGCCTAATTTGTGGGTGTGGCTTGGTGGTCATGTGACTGGCTGGGCATGGCTTGTATGTAAACATAAATATTTATATAAATATTGATTTTTTAATAAAAAGAGCAACTTTTATCCAAAATCAGGCAAAGCAGGCAGGCAGATTGAGTTGCTCACCTAATCACAGATTCATTCAGAGATCTATCTGCCATTGGCTAGCTCAATCTGTCACATAAAATTTGCTTGCAAGCAAACTCATAAAATTTGTGAGCAAGCAAACTCACAAAATTAACTCACAACACACCATGTATGTAAATATTGAATTTTTTTATTTTAAAAAGGCGTAACTTTTACCCAAAATCAGGCAAAGCAGGCAGGTAGATTGAGTTGCTCACAGAATCACAGATTCATTCAGAGATCTATCTATCTGCCATTGGCCAGCTCAGTCTGTCACATAGAATTTGCTTGCCGTGAATCTGCACTGAACCTTCAAGATCTAAAGACTAGCTAGAAAGCAAGAAATCCAATCATTTCCTGCTTCCTAGCTAATCTAAATCTCCTGGCACAGCAGAACAGCTGATGGTCTGAAAAAGGAGAAATAGCAATTTAGCAGGCAAGTTTGCCAGGTAAGGAGTGAGTGGGCGGGGAGGGTTTCCGCGGGCCATGTGGGTGGCGCAGCCTTGTGTTCCTGTGCAGCCTGGATTAATTGCTTTGGGAAGATGTTCTGGGGGTGAGATTCCTCTGCTGCCCACCAAACATTTTTCGCAGCCCACCAGTGTCAATTGCTGCCCTAGAAAGTTTAGGTCTGTTTTTTTTTTAAATGCCTTTTTGCAATTATCTCTACTTGCCCTACAAAAGCAAAGAAGTGATTATTCAGTGCCACCTTGTGGGATCTCAGAGCCATGCTCTCTCTGTTGCCATTTGGAATGTTATCCTCTTGGAGGTTTTTCTGGCCCAACCTTAACATTTTTTTGAAAAGGTGTAAAACTTGGCGTTTCAGAATCCAATGTAATTTGTGAACCCAACACATGAAAAATGTTTGATTGTGTTTTCTCTCTCCAATGCTCTGTATTTATTTATGGAGCTTTGATTGTTTTACACTGCTTTAATGCTACAGATAATTCTTGTTTAACAGCTCATCATTTTATCACTGTTCAAAGTTGTGGCAGCCATGGAATGGGTGCTTTCTAGCCCATAAAGAATATCCGGCAATATAAATGGTCGCACTTCTCTTCTGAGGTCATGTCATGGCCTATTAGGCATGTCATCTTTAGGACTCAGCACAGCATTCCACAGTCACATGAGTCTAGTTTACAAAGTTTTTTTTTTTTTTGCTGTTTTCTAGCATTTTTTGCTAACTTCGAGCAAAAACCAATAATCCCTTAATGACTGCAACATTTGCTTAACAACCACAATGTTTGTTTAATGACTGCCATGAAAGTCTCAAAGGTGCTTTTTCAAGAGGCAACTGGACAACTTTGTTTTTCCTTGATGACATTTCACTTTTCCAGCACTTTTCAAGCAACAGGTAAGAGATGATCTTGATGGAGTTATGCCGGCTTCATTGTCAAGGTGACAGGGAGCAAAATATATATTTAAATCCTCAATAGATAGATGTAAAAAGTTCAGACACCTCCCTAATTCACTGAATTATAAATAAAAGAAGAACTACAATATAATCAGACTCTGGAATTCATGTCAGACAAATCTGACATTCATTTTTAGATTTATGGATTATAATGCTATGTATGGCTACATGCCATATCAGAAACTGGTTTCTCTTAAAATAAAGATATTAAACTGTTTAATTATTTTTATTATACAAATGAATTAGTTAATTTAGAATTTGAAATAAAATAGATGTGAAGATCTGAATAGAAAAGAAGCTTTGGTGCAACACAAGAAACACAAATAGTGATGGGTTTTGCCTGCCCCCCTCCACTCCTAGAACAATTTTCCCATTTTGCGCTACTGTCTTCTGCTTATTGTGCAATTTGGGTGTTGGATTGACATCTCCTATTTGAGAAACATCTGGCAGCTGTCATCAGGAGGGCCTTTGCACAACTTCATCCTGTTTTCCAACTGCAACTGTTCCTGGACTGGGCATGGCATCCCAGAAATTGGGCTGACTAAACAAGCAAATTCCCATACATGACACGACAGGAGTAATATACCAATAATAAAATATCTTCTGCCATTTCTCTCTATATGCAATATTCACAGAAAATTTAATATTTATTTCTATTATATTGTCATTTTGCAGAACAAATGAAGATGTTAAGGTTCTATGTATGGAGTATGGAGGCTGAGGTGGTGGGCAATTTAGCTTCATTATAAGTAGACAAAATCAGAAAAATCTAGCTTTTC
Source organism: Pseudonaja textilis (assembly GCF_900518735.1). The sequence continues at coordinate 27,106 of NW_020769319.1, read as the reverse complement.
CATTCAGAGTTGCTGAGCAGACAGCTTCTTCTGCAAGAAGTCTAAGTCATTAGGAACTCCAGATGTGGGAGTTCAGAAGGGCCACACAGAGTGGAAAGCATAAATTAAAGAAGACATGTAGATAGAAGATTGTGCTCCATCACAATTCTGCAAAACATCTTACACCAATTATCTTGTTGAAAAGAGACCATCTGAGATTGTGGATTTGGGGTTTTCATGAGCTGTAAGCCATAATCGTCACAATTATGACAAATCATGGCTTGAACTATCTTGCATTGCATGTAATGAGTCTATATCAAATATTAGTTTCACCTTTTAAGTTGCATACTGAAATAAATGAACTTTTGCACAATATTCTAATTTTTTGAATTTCACCTGTAGAGTGTATTCCAGAGAGGCAGTGGTGAGGCCAACCATCAGAATAACAAGGTCTTCCTGCTCCATGTACAACTGCAGATATTGCATCAACTGAAGATGGGCAAAGGTGACCTAACTCTGAAGGTTTGTGACTTCACTTATCCAGGTAAAAGAAGTATACATGATGAACACATTGGCATCTCTGCATGTGAGCAGCTAACTAATATAGAACAAAAAGTTTTCATTGTCTGGAACAACTTTTCACCCAGATTAAAACATCAGGGTGAGGTAAGCTGCAAAGTGTGGAACCTATCTATTTAAACCAATTAGCTTAATCTACTTTTGTCCCATATTCTAGTACATTACATCAATGCAGTTAAGAAATAAATAATAATAAAGTGTTTTAAGCACCTTAGAACACTTAAGATGTTAAGTTTGTTGTTAATCATCACAGCCAGCAGGAGAACATTAGGCAAGATCTTATGATGTCCGCCTTGTAAGACATGTGAAGATAAATTAATTCTACTTTTTTGAAGGTTACATCAACAGAATGTTGCAAGGTTACATTTCTTCCCATCAAATTTACAACCAAGAAGCTAGGGAAGATCCCTTCTGAGCTATTTGCCATGCACACATTCCTGCTGCACACTAAGCTGCTGTGATTGTTTTCCTGGGTGCAGTTCTTCCTTGTTTCCCAACGTCATTCCCACAGATCAGTTTATGTAATTAGTAGTGATGAACTAGAGTTTCCCTCAGGTTAACAGTGAAAAGCGATGGAAGGATTTCTTGGTGCTTTTCATAGTTTTTGTCCAAACTTTTTGTCCTACATTGGCTGGAGGTTCCCATGCAGAGTTACCAATGTGTTTGTCATGTTTCTGTGTGTGTGTGTGTGTGTGTGTGTGTGTGTGTGTGTTTATGTTTCTTTTGCCCAAATAAGTGAAAGAACAAACCTTCCTTCAAGGAGATCTTATTCCTTTTGTGTTTTTCACCTAGTAGCAAATCATCTCACCAGGAAAAATGCACAACATGCCCATAGAATATATATGAGTGGGGGGGGGGGAACACAACATGTTACATTCAACTGAGAGATTGCTTTTGCATGAAACTTATGAGCCAGGTGAAAGGCTGACTACTCAACAGAAACCACATGGACTGTATAGTATGTGCATGCACACACACATATATATACATAAACATTTTCAATTGAAAGAAATAATTTATAATTCTTCTGTGAGCATTGCTCACATTAATTACATGGGAGTAGTGATATGGTGGAGGAAGAATGAGATGAGTTAGGGATACAGAGTGAAGAAAAGAGTTTAGGATTTAGCAAGCAATTTATTTAGCATTTTCTTGAATTTATTGAAGTATCTCTTTGCTCAAAAGAGGGAACCATGATTCCTCCTGGTTAGGGCAATGCTTGATTTAGAGAAGCAAAATATGGATTAGAGAAATAAAAAGCTGAAGTGAAAAATAGGATACACAGTTTATGCAAGACAGGAGATTTCTCTGACAACAATTTGTTATTCAGTACAGAAGAGATTGAATTTAAACAATCAGATACCATTTTTAAATATGGATTCAATGTAAATAACTTTTGAATGAGAAAACTTTAAGGGAAACAGCAGAATATCATCTGGTCAATTTTAAGAAATGTATAGAATAATGAATGATTTTTAATTTGTATACGATATTGCTGGAGATGGAAATAGGTCACTGATGACTTTTGATATAGATTTAAGAAAGCAAATGAGAACTAGGGATTCAGCAAAATATCTATTAGCCTCCATACAAGAATAAATGGCAGTTAATCCCAATAGAAATAATACAGCAATTATTCAGTAAAATGTTGGAAGGGATGTAAATTTAAGGGCATATTTCTTTACCTGTGAAACAGTTATTTGAAATAATTTTATGAAGCACTATAGAAACTAAATTAACTATAGAAACTAAAAGAATAAAAATAAAAAAATAAAAACTGTGACGAAAAACTAGGAAAAAAGTTCAAAACCTCTCTCTCTCTCTCTCTCTCTCTCTCTCTCTCTCTCTGTGTGTGTGTGTGCGTGTGTTTCAATCACAATTTCTCATGAAACTTCTAGGGAGTTGTCACAGATCCTGGGCTTCTGCAGAACTCCAACTGAGAAAAGTTAATCTAGAGAGTGCCTTGCAAGTTAACAAAGTGCTGATGTATCCTGTTAACTGGGAAGTATAAGCAATGCACTTGTTAGTTAATCCTTAAGTATAAACACTGCACTTGTTAGTTAATCCTTAATTAAAGTCACCTTGCCCTGCTTATCTGGGCTTCTAGTCCTGATAAATGTAACTTACATTAAATAATCAGTGTAAGATGAAAGTTAACAATGAAGAAACACTATTTCAATGTACACTAAATTGGCAGCAGAGCTGGGATTATGTGGGAAGGAATCCTGTCCTGTAACTCATCAGTCTTGTGCAAGAATCATGGGTTCTTTTGCAGACGCAACAACTTCTTTAAATAGATTAGGCACATTTCTAAGATATAAAAAATTCCTTTCTAGGTGGAAGATATATATGACAATAGAGCATCATAAAATCAAAAGAAACGTTGCTATTACCAGAGTGAAGTGGCTGAACACAAAAGAAGTAGGCTTTCCCTCCCAATACTAGTAAGTAAAAAACTTAATAAGGTTTGTTTGCGTATGTGTGTCAAGGGTGGGGATGTAATGAAATTGCTTGTCAGTACTTTTATTATTGTTATAATTGTCCTGAGGTTAATGCATCTTGCAGCATTGTAAAGTATACACTTTGTTGTAGAACAATTGATTGTCATCAGGCATTACAACTGTCAATATTACACCATTGGATTTTCTCAAGTTATGTTGTTGCATATTCTTTTATAAGAGATGTTTGCAAACAGGCATGGTGATGTAGGGCTTTTATTACCCAAATAAAATATTTATTAAAAATCAATTTCCTCATATATTAAGGAGATATTTCTTATATGCACATATATTTTCATTATTTTCCCACTACATTATTAAAGATTTGTTCCCTTTCTATCTTATTTTAAATTAATTTTTTACAATTAGAATTCTATTTAGCCTCTCTGTGCTTATTACTCCAAATGCTAATTTTGTCACTACAACCTTTCCTGATCTCATTCCTCCACTTTCCGTTCACTCTTTTACTGCATTAGAGTCTTAGACTTCTGTTTCTTATTCTATTACTCTCTTCAGACCCTCTTTTTTTCCTCAGAATCCCTTGTTTTCTCTTTCCAGCTTGTTTTTTCAAGAATGTCAGTCTGAAGTTGTTTCTTTATAACAGAACATCAATTGCTCATATAATCCTCTTGAAACAAGACCATTCATCACCCCACTGCCATAAAGATATTTGAAAGCTTTAGGATACATACTTTGGTGGGAGACGTTAACAGATGGTTCACGGCTTTGGTGAGAGACAGGCAGAGACTGCCTTTCTCAAATGCTCATTTTTATAATAAGTGATAAGCAAAGACTATTTTAATTCAACTTGCCAACAGAATTAGAACAGATAAGAAATGACAGACCATCACAATTTATGTGGGTAGTCCTCAATTAACAACAGTCCTGTCTACGACTATTCTAAGTTAAAGTAGAATTGAAACAGAAACTTTGTGATCAGATATCACACATATAACTATTGCAGTAACCCTGTGGTCATGTGATCAAGATTTGACCACTTTGTCATCAGTGGATTGTAACAGGTCTCAATGGTCATGTGAATGCAATTTGCACACTTCACAGCAGACTTCTGATGGCAATGTCAATAGGGAAACTGGAAGTTAAATGCACAACTTGGAATTACATGATGTCTCTCTTAACAGTTGCAGAGGTTCATTTGACAACTATGACAGATGTGAGGTTGCAAGTCTGGTGCAGTCATGTGATGTCTTATCTAATGATCATGGCATTTTGGAACAAAGTTGCCAATTGCAATTGTAATTGTTAAGTGAAGAGTATCTGTAGATAAATATACCATAGGAGCATCAAACCTTTTTTAAAAAAATATGCCCAGATCTTTATCTTTTAAAATCTTGTGATAAAGGCAAGAGCATTCAAATCAATATACAAAGCAATTACACATACTAAATTTAATTTTTCTTTCAGTAAAGAGAATAATAAAATTGCTTAATGGAGAATATGAGTTTCTAAAATGTAAGTAATATGATAGCCAGTTTGATGTAGTGGTTAAGGAACCAGGCTAGAAACTGGGAGACTATGACTCCTAGCCGGGGGGGGCGGGGGGATGCTACCGGTTCTGTCCAGTTCTATAGAACCCCTTGTTAACTTTCTAAGCAGTTCGAAGAACCGGTAGTTAGAAGCAATCTCCTTTTGTTTTGTTTTTTCACCCTTATTACAATCTTGCCAGTACTCCTAGACTTCCTGTCTCCAGAGCTTCTGATGCTTGTCTTTCTTAAAGGGGAAGGGTTGTTTTAAGATTTTTACACTGCTGTTGGGAGGAAATAGTTCCCTGGACAATCAGCACTTTGAAGCAATAATTGAATAATGAAGCAAAGCTTTTAGTGACAGGGAACCAAGATGAGTGACATTCAGCAAGGCTTCTTGGCTAGCTAGAAAGATTGATATTCAAACGTGAGTTTACATACCCTTTTGTGTTTTGGTCTAAAACTGGTTTTTGGTGAAGGTTAATTCTGTGCTTGGTGACATTTAATCCTGTGTTTATTGATCAGATAATTTTCTCTATTCAGCTTCAACAAACAACAGCTACTGTTGTGATTTAATTATTTGTATTGTGTTTTATTTTTTTCCTGCCTCATGTTTTTTTTTCCATCTGGGGTGGGGGTCTTCCTTCACCTCTTTAGTACTATCTGGCACTGTCCTTTTGGGTATACTTCTAAGAGGCAGGATGCAACCTTGGCACTGATTTTTTTTCTGGAGGGCATGTGACCTTTCCTTAAATCTGGATGATTTCCTTAAGATATCTTTAAGAGGTGCAAATGGATCTAAGGATTGCTTTTCCTGGGTGTGCTTTTTCTGGAGAGCTTAAATGACCTCTCTGCTAAAGGATTTCACTTTACAAGCAAGAGATAGCTGCTTTATAGTTATCACTGCATTTTAACTATATTCATTACTCAAGCTGCTCTGGCACCCTGCCTGATTTGTAATTCTGGCTTGCAGGTATTTTTAATCTAATGATTGGTATTTAGGGCAGCTTTTTGCAAGCAAAGAAGCTTTTTATATTTTTGACTTACAACAGTTCCTTTAGTGACCATTCAAAGTTACAATGGCACTGAAAAAAGTGACTTATGACTATTTTTCACACTTATGACCATTGCAGCATCCCCACTGTCATGAGAGACCAGATGAGGAGAAGCGCCCCTTGACATGAGTGATGTCAAGTTGGCCATGCCCACCCAGTCACATGACCACCAAGCCACACCCACCAACTAAGCCATGCCTACAGAACCAGTTACTTATACTCAAAATATAACAGGCACCTCCTAAACTTGGTTTTTTAGGACCAATTATGTCAGCAAAAACAACCTCTAAAGGTTCTTTGGTCTTAAACCCATTAAGTCTGTTTGCAGGAGTAACCTTGCTTTTATCTTGACTACAAGCATTACAGTGTAAATACTTGCTACAGGGTTTCAATTTTACTCCCTCTGACAATTCAACAGTTTGTTTGAGCATTTTGAAATTAATGTGTCCTAAACATCTATGTAGTAAATGTATAAATTCATCATGTGGCTTAACATTGTTGTAAACTGAGTTAGCCATCTTCAACTGGTCATCATGTATCACATATAAATCATTCTCTAATGTAGCAACAGCACTTTTACCCTCTTTCTCTATTATACAGTTATCTCCCCTAAAGGTTACTACATAACCAAAATTAACTAAAGCCCTTACTGATAATAAATTAAATTTCAGTTTAGGTATATATAACATAGTTAAATGTTCATTTATGCAAGAACAATATGCAGTACCTTCACCTGATGCGTTCATCTTCCATCCATTTGCCAATGATACATGTTGTTTATTTGTGGACAACTTTACAAACCTGTTTCTATCTTTAGTAATGCATTGTGGTGCTCCACTATCAACAACCCACAAATCATGGTTTACAGTTGAATTGCTAGACATAGCTAAACTAGCATTCTTCTTAGCCTTCTGGTGATTACCAGTATTCTGTTGTTTTCCCTTCTTACAGAATTTAGCTATATGTTCCCCTAGCCCCACAAGAAAAACATTTCCTAACAGTATAGGCAGTTGAAGATAAATCCTCTTCTTGTGGTTGTTCCTTCCTCAGTTGGTCCCTATCCAGTCATCTTCTTGCTTCCTCTAACAATCTTCCAGTAATGTCAGTCAATGTCAGTTTATCTCTGGGCAGGACTTCCAGTGAAGATACATAATCATCATAACTTTCATCCAATGAGAAAAGAATGATATAAACTTGATGCAGCTCTCAAAATATCAGATCTTTTTCATGTAGCTCTTGAAAAGTTCTTTTCATGAAGTTTAAATGAGCTAACATTATCTCCACCTTTCAGAAGACATGCTCTAAACAGTTTACGTGTAAGATGTATGTGTGCACCTCCACTGTCATGAACATAAATCCTCTTCAAATTTTCCCAACACCTAGCAGCAGACTCTTCTCCATGAATATGTACTAGCTGCTGGTCACTCAGTGCTAGTCCAATTATACAAAGAGCTCGTTCGTTGTTTTGTTTAAAGTCAGCAATCTTCTTGGCGTCATCCTCATTTTCTGGATCCCAAGCATTTATATCTGGTGGGTCTTGCACCACATTCCATAAACCTTTTTTACACAGAAGTAGACTGCACTTCATAGACCAGGAAACATAGTTTGTTCCATCCAACTGGGTTATCAGTGATAGACTTGTTGAAGTGTCTTGTGCCATCTTTATGAGGATAGTAAACCACAATTAAACCAAATACCTGTTAAGTGACTTATATTCCTAACAAAGTCTTTGGTAGTTTACCCTGAAAGTTGTAAACAAAGATACAGTAGAAGTATAATTACAGTATATTTTCAAGTTAATAATATGTACAGTCTTCTTGGTGAAAATTCAATGTGGTGAAATCATTTTCTCAATAATCTAAAATAATTTATTGATGTTTGTATCTCTGCTGTATAGAGAAATAAATCATTTCATCTTACTCTTCTGACACTGTTAGTTCAATTGGAATCCATGGGAAGAAGAGAAGTTGAGTTTGTAGCATGAGGCCAGCAATTAAAACAGAAAAAGAAAAAAAAAACTTTTGCAAAGCGTGGAGTTAAAAGCAGAGGTGTCCTTTGAGAACAAAAGCTGAATGAACAGGATGTAATTCTCCTCCTTCAACTGAGCTTACCAGAGAGATGAAATCTACTGAATGTCATCCTCGTCAGGGACAGCCATTCAAGGAACTTCAGAATAATTCCACATGTCTCCTTTTCCAATCAGGACCGAATTAGCTACAGAAGCCATCTCCTAGTAGCCAAACCAACCATTTGTCCTGCAAATCGGAGAAATGATCTGCTGGTTCAGAATGCCATTTCTGGTGGATTCTTCAGAGGCATCATTCTTGTGACCAATCATAATTAGTACTCATATATATCTTGGAAACATTAAATCTAACAGAATGTGAATGGAAAATGAGAGTGCATAGTGTCAATTTCTATACAATTCATTATTTGAAAATGGTTCGGCAAGAAATCAAGAAATTTGCTTATCTCTGAGGCTGCAGAATTGGATGGAGTTATCTTAATCCATTACTCAGCAGAGTAATTCCTGATAATATTTTTAAAATAATAAAAAGATAAACATTGTATAGAACCATAGAATACCAGAAATATTTAGGCAAGTTGGGATCATAACATTCCTTTAAAAAATCACCATTAGAAAAATCAGAAAGAATATTTTTGTGTCTAGTGTTAGGAAATCTCAAAAAGCAAATATTGCTTAATGATTCCTAGGTGAGGAAAGCAAATATTGCTTAATGAAGATTCCTAGGTGAGAAAATCCTTCAGTGCAGGAATGGATCTCAAATCTGGAAAAACAGTAGTACACACCATCATTCTTGCTATCGTTCTCTACTGTATGATGGGAAGTTAACACTCCAGCACTCCAGTTAACAACCTGTATACTCACTTAATAACCATAACTGGGAGTGTTGGGACTGTGGTCGTTGAATGAAGTGGTGACATGGTGTTTGTTTAATAACTGTCTCATTTAACAACTGAGATTCTCGGCCTAATTCTGATCATAAGTGAAGGATTATGTCCTAATGTTTCAGTCTATTTAGTAACTGTTTAAAGCTTATGGCTTTACATTTTGTACTAACCCATCATTTGTAATGGTTTTGGTCTGGCACAATATGGACATTATACATTTTATATGTCTGTTAACAATTCTGGAAAAGGTAAGCAGAATACCAAAATTGTCTTTAAGAAATATTTTAAAATTGTCCAAGTATCCTTAGATTGTTACAGGATCCAATCTGGGTCAATATTGGGACCAGAAGTTTTGTCTTCTGAACTTTTGGACTTCAGCTGGAACCCATCCTCAGGAAACTACTTTCTCACCAGAATGTGGGAGAGAAGTTCCCTGAGGATGAACTTCAGCACAAGTCTGAAAACTGAGAGAGTAAACCTCTGGTCCCAGTGACCAACTCAGATGGGATACTGCAACATTATCGAATAGAATAGAATAGATTCTTTATTGGCCAAGTGTGATTGTACACACAAAGAATTTGTCTGGGTGCAAATGCTGTCAGTATATATAAAATAAAAGATATATTCATCAAAAGTCAAGAATCATAAGGTACCACACTTAATAATAGTCATAGGGTACAATAAGCAATCAAATCATACTGGGAAACAATCCATATAAATCGTAAGGATACAAGCGACAAAGTTACAGTCATACAGTCACAAGTGGGAGGGGATGGGTGATAAGGAATGATGAGAAGATTAACACTAATAGTAGTGCAGACTTTGTAATAGTTGAACAGTGCTGGGGGAATTATTTGTTTAGCAGAGTGATGGCTTTCAGGGGAAAAACTGTTCTTGTGTCTAGTTGTTCTGGTGTGCAGTGCTCTATAGTGTCATATTGAGGGAAGGAGTTGAAACAGTTTATGTCTGGGATGTCCTGGATGTGAGGGGTCTGTAAATATTTTCACAGCCCTCTTTTTGACTCGTGCAGTAAACAGGTCCTTGATTGAAGGCAGACTGTAACGTAATTGTTTTTTCTGAAGCCCTAATTATCCTCTGAAGTCTGTGTCTGTCCTGTTGGGTTGCAGAACCAAACTGGACAGTTATAGAGGTACAGATGATAGACTCAATAATTCCTCTATAGAACTGTATTATTGAATACAACATTGTTGAAGTGCTTTCATTTTTCTACCATTAACAGGTTATGAAGTTTCTTGCCTAGAAAATCTACCAGAAGGATCAGCTATCCTTGTTATATATCATGGAGTCTTACCAATTGACTACTATTTTTTATTCATAAGATTTATAGACTTACTGGGAGATTCTTCCATTCTGTGATAGATCATTTTATTTTTTATATACCAGGTAAAAAAAATTCAAAAAGTTCAGTATTAATTATTTTCAAATGATATTGATGCACTGACTTGGGAAGTCCAAATTTTCTAGTTCAAGAGCTTAGTTGAATTTATGTCATATCGGAAATGAATGTATTCTCTTTTCCTTTATAAGCAAGAACAGACTAACATCTTAGATTGTCTATCAGGATTAAGTCAATATCTCTCCTTCAATAAGTGTGATCAACCTACACGAGAAAAGTGTGTAAACATTCTGAAACAAGGGCACCTGCTGGGAATTGCACCAGGAGGATTACAAGAGCTAAATTATGGAAATAACTACTATAAACTAATATGGGGAAAACGGAAAGGATTTACGCATGTAGCTCTAGATGCAAAAGTGGTGAGACATTACATCTTTTTCCTAGTGGTTTTTTTTATTTGGAATATGCATTTATAAATGCTTTATTTCATTTTGATGTCATCTAATAGTTATCTTTAAACTATTTGCAAATATACCAGAAGGTGCAAACAACCATGAATCAGATTTGACAGGTCAGGAAAAGGCCAGTCTTCTTTCTCCATTCACATAGTCAGTATAAAAATGTTAAAGTTCTCACGCACATATGTGCTAGACATTTCCAGCTCTAGGGGGCAGTGCTCATCTCCATTTCTAAGCTGAGGAGCCAGCACTGTCCAAAGATGTCTCCATGGTCATGTGGCCAGCATGACTAAAAGCTGAAGGTGCACGGAGTGCTCTTACTTTCCCACCAAAGTGGTCCCTATTTTTCTACTTGCATTTTGTATGTGCTTTTGAACTGCTAGGTTGGCAAAGGTTGATAAGTAACAGGAGCTCCACAATGCCCTATAATCAATATAGGGAATTGTAAAATCATCTCCCTTCAAAAATATATTTAAATTATTATTATTGTTGACTATGTGAATCAAAGTACAGAAAAATTGCAGCACGCTGTGAAAATGGAGAACATTATAAAAACAACAGAAACAATGGTAGAATATAAGGAAAAAACAGCTGAATGACAGATTAAATGGATGGAAAAACAAAGCTTTGCATGGACAGCACTTGAAAACCATTGAAAGAAAATGTGATAACAACTTGATATGGACATGGCTTAAGATGTGAACCATCTAGAAAGAAACAGAAGATTTAATACTCACTGCTCAAGAAGAAGCACTACAAACTAATGCCATGAAAGCAAAGATATGAAAAACCACTGACAAACCAAACTGCCAACAAATTGTTGTTGTTGTTGTTGTTGTTAAAGATTTGATATTCAAGTTGATTCACAGCCTGGGACTAGTAAAAACTTAATAATTTAAGCCCTAACCAAGGACCTAAGAACTATTAAGGTAATGTCTAAGTATATCGGCAGTTCTGAGTAGGGTGGTTTTTTGCAGTCTAGGATATTCAGGTCTAGTAAGTTCAAAATTTCCATCATCTAGGCAGCTCTTTTGGTATTGCTCCAATGGCTCCTATTACTTTTGGCACAACCATTGATTTCTTCCTCTTCTTGATTTTTTGCTCTCATGGAATTGATCTGCAACGTTTCTTCTTGGGCAGCCAAAATGAAGCCTTCATTTTTTTTCTTCAGCACTCCTGATCTCAACCAGTTGTTGTATCTTTCCTTCAATGTTCTTCAGCTATTGACTGGGTGCATAGGCTTCTTTTTCCAGTTAAAAACCTGATGCTTAATTGTTTTCTTTTAATATTCTGCTTTTAATCTTGTTGTTTTCAAGAGGTTTCTCTTGTTCACCTTCTTCAGCAGAATCTCTTTTGCTTTTTTATTAGTCATTTAAGCCATATTCTTTCTCTTCCACAGTTTGTTGCACCTGTAAGAGTCCTTTGCCACACTGAGATCTTGGCCAGTACAATAAACTTTTTGGGTTAGAACATGGAGCATTGTCATTCATTTTCTTGTCTTTTGATCCAAATTATCAACTTCTAGCCGAGTATTGACCGAGTATTCTAGCCGAGTATTTCAGCTTAGTATACAGGCACTGCCCAGTGTTAATTGCCTTTATGATGTTTCCTCCATTCAGTCTTTGATTTTCCCTTGTACAATCCTTAACCCTTTTCTCAGAATCTCATAACTTTAACATTCCTTTTAATTTTGGCTAGGTTTCCCTTTTCTAAATTTCTCCAATCTTTCTTCTTTTTTCCTTCTGGTTTTATTTTTATTTCCCTCTGCCTGTCAGCCATGTTTCCCCCCTCCTTTTTCAGTTCTTTTTTTTTTAAAGTCTCTTCTTGTATATTCCCTTCTTCTTCTTAATCTTGGGTATCTTATCTCTTTTATTTGCTGTTTCTGTTGTCTATGTCTCTGTTTTAAATCTTTTTATATCTTTTGACAATGGTCCTTGTTCTTCATATTCATCAAGGTTGTTATTTTCCTCTTTTAATTCATCCTGTCTGAGCCTTTGTTCTTCTGCAAACTGTGACACCATTACTTTATTCAGCATTATCTTGACCAGTCTCATTTTTTTCTTTAAGCACCTCTCTCACAGTTTGGAGCTCCAATTTAAATTCTTTTCTTATTTCTTCCATTTCTTTGGTCTATTAAGTTATTCTTTATTTTATTAAAAGTCAAGTTTTTCTATTATAGTCATTGTCATATCAGGAAAGCAGAGCAAAACTCTTTGGCTTCTATTAAAGGTTTTGTGGATGAAACATGGTCAAGACTATCAGAAATCTCTCACATTTTGTTGAGGCTTTAAACAGGATACATTGGACCAGATCTCCACCCTAAAATTTACTTTTTCCAATGTATTACAGTGCCAATTCTGAAGAAGGCAAAACCAAAATGTACTGGTAAATTACAAGGAGAACACACACACACACACACTCCCTTCTAACCCTGCTGGAGCAGGTGATTGGACTAGAATAGATATTTCATCTTTCTCATCCCTCCCTCTCTCCTTCTTTATTTCTTTTTCTTTCTGTCCTTCCTTCCATCACACCCACCTTTCTTTGTCTGTCCCTTTTTATTTCTTTTCCTTTTCTCTTTCTTTTCTTCCTTCTCTCTTTCTCTCTCTCTTTCTTTTCTCTCTCTCTCTCTTTCCCTCTCTCAGGCTCAACCCACTGACTTGGTGCACTGCTCCTCTCAGACTTGCTTGGGCAGGTCCCTCCGGTGCAGCAGGCTCCATGGGGTGGACCTGTGGGGCCGGCACCTAGAATGCGGCAGTGGTGGCATGTTTGAAAAGTAGAGCAAAGTAGAGCCAGAGGTTGGTAATTTTTGCTAAAAAGAATCACAAAAGCTTCTGGGTTGTGCACAAGAAGGGACACACGTCAATGCAATTCAGCAACATAAACTAAAGAAATACAAATAAGATCAACAAAAATCTGCAAAGCATCTCTGATTAGATTCTATTCACTACTAGAATCTAATCATAATGTTTTGCCAATTCTAGTCCAATGACCTTCTCCAGCAGGGAGTGTGTGTGTGTGTGCATAGCTGTCAAAACTCCAAAAACAGATCAAGTAGCTAAATTAGAACACTTACTAAGCAACTGGCCATTAAGTGAGGACCACTTGTATTTGGTTTGCCAGTCACCTCGACACGTCCACCCAGTCATATGACCACCAAACCACACGTACCCGGTCACGTGACCAACAAGCCATGCCCACCAGTCATGTAACCAGCAAGCCACACTCTCAAATTAGACCACGCTCACAGAAATTTGAATCCCACCCCTGGGTAGGGGGCGCCGAGGATAAGTTTGTAACACCAAGGGGATGGTGGACTGAAAAAGTTTGGGAGCCACTGCTGTAACTTTATTTCCATTGTTTAAAAAATCCTTTCTTTTGGCATATTGTTTGAGTAATAAATTGTAGCTTATGTACAAACACTGTATACTGTATATCAATTGTAAAATTATAAATTATAAAAAATTTAGCGGTTCAACATTTTTAAACTCTTCCTAAGACTTTGATGAGTAAATGGAAGTCTATGTCTTTTGATCTTATTTAAAATCAAGTCAAAATGTATTATTGCTTCTATTCATACATGCTCTTCAGACAGAACTGCTAATCATAATTAGTTGCCTTGGTAGAACACCGTTGTTTGATTCATATACAATATTGAGCCCTAGTATGGATATTACAATTCTCACAGATAAATCACATTACATTTTAGTATTAGTGTCTTGTGAATTTGCATGGCATGGAAACAGACAGATGTCTGTGTTGTGATATATCCTGATCTAGCAATGAAGAAAAAAGGAAATCAAAGTGCAGAGCGATAAATATTTTAATCATAAACTAAACTGTAAACAAGCTTCATTCGGGAAATTCAAACCTATAGGAATTCTAAGCCAGATTCAGGTTGATAACATAACGTATGCTAAGTGATAAAGGAGATTGTTTGGTTTGAAGATTTTTGGTTATGTGAAGACAATTGAATAAAATTAATTCAATTCACTTTGATTGGAGATTAGCAAGCCTGCATTCGAGACCAGGAATATGAAGGAGTCCTCATCTGGGCGTCCCCTAGGCAACGGTGATTTCTTCAACTAATCTTTTCAATCCAGAAGCACTTCAGTGTGATGTGACCAGGATTATTCAAATATAATTCATAAGAGTGTGGAAAGATCATTTTCAAATGAAATTTAATATGCTGTTGGACACATTGAAATTAACACATTGAAATTAACATGTATTTTTCCCCATCTCAATCTTGTGTCTTCATTATTTTTTTTTAACAAAAGTGCCTCGGGGAACAGAAAACCACACATACACATATATTATCTAAACATATATATATATATATATTGTCTACACAGATTATTGTTGTTATATCACTGTTTTTCTTTGTTAGCTGTCTCAAAGCGTTGCCTAATGGCATGCAATATACTTCCTGGGATTTTCTGGTGTTTGTCCCGTAAAGCTTCTATTGCCTTTTGAGTCTGTTGGAGAGGTGAGGTGGGATGCGGGGAAAAAAGAAAAAAGGTCATATAATTAGAGTTACGTTTCAGAAAAAAAAAAATCTATTCCTACTGATGCCATACTGTACATAATCAGATAAATCATATTTTTCTTTTGGGTTAAATCATATGGTATATATACAGTGCAGAATGATTTCTCTGCCTGCATTTAAAAAACAAAATAGAAGCTGGCTTGTTGAGTAAAGCACAGTTAGGTACCAAGCACTCAACTATACTTCTGCATATCTAAATAATGTATCCCAATAACTGTTACTATAGAGTTATAATTTCATGAACAAAGTGTGAATCTGAATATATATTTTATTCCACTATAATAGAATACACTTACTTTTTCAGCTAATTGTTCAGCAGTTATATCTGGATCATATGGAATTGGTTTTCCAATATGGGTTATAAGTTTAACAGGAAACATTCCATATAATGGAAAGATGAACCATCGTGTTCGCTCATATAACCATCTCATTGGTCCTGTGTACAAGATTTAGAAAATTTCAGAAACGCATATTAGCAGCCTGCAAAGAGTTATGCATTAGTCTTTCTAGGAGCCTATATTTAAATACTAGCAATTTTAGTAGCAGTTTGGAACTTAAGGTAAAAGTTTTCCAGTTGAAGACAAAAATAAAGCTCCCATGTTTGAGCCCTACAATTTGCAAAGTTCAACTTAAATATTAAATGCATTAGAAAATTAGAATTAGGAAAAGGATACACATAGAACTCTTGAGACTGATAGAAGGCAAGCTGATGGATGGACAGACAGGTAGGCAGACTTCCTATAATAAGCACCAATGCATTTAAAGTATATGCCAACTTTGCTGAATTTCCATAATTTCTGGGTCAGCCCTGGGTCCATATAATCCCATGACATCATGTCAGTTGTGGGAAATGTACTGAATCAGTTTTCCAGCAAAACTCTGATAGTTGAGCTACAGTATCTTTGAAATTAAACATGGTAGACAAAGATGCAGATGCATAGATTTATAGCCTTAAAAGGAATAATATTCCTGAGAATACATAAAGTTTTACTTACTTATATTTCCATATGCTATATGTCCTTCTCTAGTATTTTGTGTAAACACAGGGACGATTGGCTAGAAGAAATAAAAGAAACAAGT
This sequence comes from Pseudonaja textilis, assembly GCF_900518735.1. Next base: position 11,154 of record NW_020769319.1, on the reverse strand, counting down.
AATGAGACTATTTTAGTTACTGTACATGAAAGGAAAGAAATGTATTGTTCGGACATAAAGTAGATATATTAAAAGATCATTCTGAGAAATATATATTGACAATCTATGTTGCTCAGGTCATTGCGTCTTTTGACTTCCTATCAGATATTTGCTTCTGAGATTGTAAACACTGCAACAGTTGCACTATCTTACTAAATGTAGTTTGAACTCAGCTTCTGACATGCAGAACTGTCGTCCTTCATTCTTTCTTCAGTGCTGAATACTCATGCATCTAATCGCACTCAGCATCCTTCAGCAAATGCTGGTTTTCACAGTCTCCTATAAGAGGTGGGATCATCATTGATCAACTTTCCAAGTGTCACTTCCTTTTTCACAGTTCATTCTAGGAAAGTGACATCGTGTGACCATCATTTAATTAAGATTTTAGTGGGGAATAGGTTATTCCTTAATGGAGGAGAAACACAAGATGCTCACTTGCACTTCCAAAATCTGCTTCTTATGAATAGACTGCAAGGACTGAAGATTTTGTGTCTGGCTTAGGAGCTGAAGTGGCTGGGAGTTGAGACAATGCAGGCAGGCTTACCCCTCTTAATGTGTCGTATATGGATGCAAAGTTCACACAAACCTCATTTCTTAACCAATTCCAGATATAATTTATTTACAGCTAAAGAGAGAATTTAAATTCCACTTGATGAGTTATTACGTGGTTTGGAATGCAAACGACTAAAGGAGAGAAGTGGTTTTAAAGACTTAGACATTTTAAGCAATATTACCATTATTAATACAGATAAAACACAGATAAAAGGAACAGCTAATCCAAAATATTATTTCTCGGGTGAAAATATTTGTGAACAAACTTAAATTAATTAGATGAAGGAACAGACATTTGTAGGAATGATAAGAATACAGAGGCAGAAATCGGCTTCCAATGAAGCAAAGCAAATTAACCCATTTGTTTTCTTTTATGTATACTGAGAGCATTTGCACGAAGACAAATTCCTTGTGTGTCCAATCACACTTGGACAGTAAAGAATTCTGTTCTGTACTGTTCTATTCTATTCTTTCTAGATTGAAGAGGTGTTATGATTTGAAAGAGAGTTGGATCTAAGTTCTGGACTGCCAAAACTCTGTGTAATAAAAAAAGATCTCGAATTGCCCATATATTTTCCAGACAGCTGGTTTTTGTGAGTAGGTGGCAATCACAGCTGCTTACAATCAACTGGAAATCAGAGGTTCCATCATTTTTCAAATCATAAAATCAGCTTTTAATGCATTTTGACTAAATCTCATTTTTTTTAATCAGTAGGGAGTTTTAATTTTTCACCGTTTCATTAGGATTGAAAACCTTCAGAACTGTAGTCTTACCATTTTCCAAGTGAGTTAATCTTCAATCCATTTAAAAAGGAAAGAAAACTATTTCTTCCAACTTTGTAATATGTTTAGACTTTTGCAATATTCAGCAAAGGCATGATTTTAGAGTTGCATTTGGAAAATGTTTAAATGTGAAGCTTTGTGAAATTGATTTAAAGAAAGATTTTTAAATTAATTGGAAAGAACTTCTAACCAAAACAGACTTTAAGATAGACTTAAAAATTCCAACATATAAGACATGGAAACACTGCATTTGGAAATTAATTGGAGGATCATTTTAAAATTAAAAAGGACTCCTTTCTTTTCCTATTTCCCTCCCAACAACAACCCTGTGATGTGAGTTGGGCTGGATCAGGACTAGCCAAAGGCACATATTTTCTGATTAATAAGAAGAAATGAATGTTTAGATCTGAGTTAATAGAAAAAGACACGTGATATGGAAAATGAAAATGAATTTGGTTGTATTTTAAGTGATAAATTTATTAATGTCAAATATATTTCTGGGGATCAAAGTGGAAGTTTCTTTTTCTATTTTCTTTGGGAAGGAAATTTTTTCTTTCTTTTCCCAACACTTTTCTATATTTTTTATTCTACTATTTCTTTTCTTTTTAAAAAAGATTCCAAATATATTTTTACATTAACTTTATCTATTAAATATAATTCTTAATAAAAATACTGAAAAAAAAATACAGAGGAAGCAATTGATAAAATATATAGAATAAATAGAAGATTTGTGAGAATAAGAGATGTGAGGTAATGTATGCTGCATCTGTCAGAAAGAAGATAGATAATCATGTTTTGATGCAGCAAAAAGATTAAAGATTGATAACACAGATTAATCTTAAAGAAATTTGTACTGGAATTTTGCATAAAAGAGTATTTTGATTGAGAGATTAAAAAAGAACATACTTTAATGGAGCAAATTGAATGGTATGAATTATTGCTTTTGCTTAGTTGTGTTTTGAATCTGTTCAAAAGGAAAGGGAATTTCTAGAAAAATATATAGGAATTGACTGAGAGGCAAATGAAAGTGTCAAAGCAGACTACACCAATACTCCAACAGGTGCAAGAGGAAATTGAAAAAAGATGACGTTGAACTAAGTATCATCATCAGTGATTATCAAGCATCAACCATCTGCCCTGGTGAAATGCTTGACATTTCCCGCATTGGCCGAGAGCTCAAAAACAGAGACGGCTCTGTGGCCACACGCTTCTGCAGGGTCATTTGCAAAAATGAATCAAGCAAATGTAAATTCATTTATACTATAAATTCACTTGCCAAAAGCAACACCAATCATAAGAACCTCTGTTCTCGCCCTAACCTAGCCATACAGCAACGTGCCCGCTCCCGTGTACTCCACACTGAACTCAAAAAATGTCTAGACCAGTGGTTCCCAACCTTTTTTTCACCCCGCACCCCTAAAGAAATTTCACTTGAACCTCACACCCCCTGAAATTTAGACTTTAGGAACTACTGAATGTGTTAAATATATGGTAGGATTGAATCTTTTCAACTATGTATATGACGGCCACTAAATAACAATACTTAACTCTAAAATGAAAACAAAGTTAATCCATTGCATAATAAATAAAAATGCCAACATATAGCCAATATCCTATTATTTACCTGGACTTTTCTTGCACCCCCTGGAATAACGTCTCGCACCCCTAGGGGGTGCGAGCCCCCCAGGTTGGGAACCCCTGGTCTAGACAATGGAGAGAAGGACCTGTACATTGACTACCCTGTTGACTGTATCAAGAGTAAGTCACACAACCCACAACTCAGCTTTAACCTTCAACCACAACCCTACCTCAACTAATCCACCATCACCCAAGACTAGGCACATATGCCCCTAACTACCTCAATTCCAACTGGAAGTACAGCTGGCCTTAAATGCAAGCTACTCAATGCAAGAAGCCTGGTGAATAAAATACCTGAATTTCTCCTCTTACTAAATATGGCTAAATTCAACATCAAACCGTGTTTCTCCAACAATACAGCCTCCACCAAAAGGAAGCCCCACCATGTTTTATTGGCATAAAATCAAATTAAGCCCCTCCCCCAAATTAAGGCCCATATTAAACATGCGAAATGAGGGGGGAATGGCAGGGGGGACTTGCCATTAGGAAGTACTTTTGTTGCATGCGCGGATATGGTGCTGCCTGTGTTGGTGGGGCACTTAATATCGGGAGATCTTCCGCCAATGTTGCTTTCCCTTCTCCCTTGCTGCCGCGGCATTAGACAAATGCCGCAGCATTTGGCGCAGCCACATGCGGCCAGTCAGGGCTCCTCCCTGCAACTGGAGCCCTGAGGAGACACTTGGCTTCAGGCGCTCCTGTTGCCACCTTCCCTTTGCCTTCGAAGGTAAAGTGAATTATTTTTAAAATGACACCCTACTACAACAAAGCCTCCCCTGCCGAAGAGGACAGCCCAACCCCATGTGGGGAGGTGAATCTCCCAGGGCCGCAGCGCAGAATTGGCCCACCTCAGGAGAAGTGCCCAGGCGCCATCCCTGCCAGGCGCCGGGCAGAGCGCGAACAGCTTCACCTGGGGCGCCCAGCACAGCTTACAGGTGGGCCCTCCTTCCTGGCAGCAGAGCTCTCACCAAGGCAGTGAGCGCCTCCCTGACGGACCCTCCACTCATCCCTCCAGGGCCGCACCAGAGCCGTGCAGACTGGGCAGAGCCGGGAAAGCGAGTTTTATGTTTTGTTTGTTGGTGTATTGTTTTTGAAAATTAATAAAATTTGTTTTAAAAACAAAAAGAATGGTCAAACAACTTCAAATCTCAACAAATAAATGCTCTGTCTTACATATTGGCAAAAAAAATCAGAAAATAAAATACAAGCTGAATAGTCAAGACCTTGTTGATGATCCAAGCTCTGTAAAGGACCTTGGAATACTCATCTCTAATGACCTAAGTGCTAGAGCCCACTGTAACTACATAGCCAAAAAGGCATTAAGAGTTGTTGACCTAATCCTACGTAGCTTTTTCTCTGGTAATATCACATTACTAACTAGAGCATACAAAACATTTGCTAGACCAATACTTGAATACAGCTCACCAGTCTGGAACCCACATTACATATCTGATATTAGCACAGTTGAGAAAGTCCAGAAATATTTCATAAGAAGAGTTCTCCACTCCTCTACTCATTGTAAAATACCTTATGTCACCAGACTTGAAATTCTAGACCTAGAAAACCTTGAATTATGCCGTCTTCGGTCTGATCTAAGTACGGTATATAAAATCATACATTGCAATGACTTACCTGTCAATGAACACTTCAGCTTCAACCATAACAACACAAAAGCATACAATAGATACAAACTCAAGGTTAACCACACCAAACTTGATTGCAGGAAATACGACTTCAGCAACAGAGCGGACAATGGGTTCTAACATGCCTTGTGCAATTAGTTTGTCCAGTTGCTCATCAATTTTGGGTTTGAGAGCAAAAGGAACTCGGCGTGGTTTTAGGCGAATGGGCGCGATGTCAGGGCAGAGGTTAAATGAGATAGGGGACCCTTTGTACTTGCCTAACTTTTCGCTGAAAACTTCCTGGAAATCTTGGACGAGGGCCGCTTCCCAATCTTCGTCTTCAGTATGGTGGATGCCTGCCATTCCGATTCCTAATGGCACGAACCACTGTAGGCCCAGTAGGCTACGTTGGTTTCTATCAACAATGGTGAGTGGTAGTATTGCAGTGTGGCCCTTGAAAGAAACCTGGAAATGACTGGTGCCAGCAACTGGAATCCGGTTGCCTTGGTAGTCCTTTAATATGAGTCTCTGGCTGCTGAGGTCTCGGCAGCGGATGTTGGGAATCAGCTGCTTAAGAGTTTTCCAGGATACCATGGATAGGGAAGACCCAGAGTCTATTTCCATGATGCACGGTTGATTTTCGATGGTGACTTCTACACGGATTTTTTTGGTGTCCAATGATGAAGCGTGGCCGATGGTGATAGTCTGATATGCCTCTTCCCATCTGGGTGCGCCAGTAAACCTCCGGGGTCTGTTGTACTGGTTCCACTGGTTGCTTGGGTGGTCCCTATTTGTGGTGGGGGTGCCATCGGCTCTTTTGGGGCTGTTTCCTCTCCGTCGGGGGCTGGAGCCTCTTTTGTTTCTGCATACCTTAGCAATATGCCCTCGTTTCTCACAAAACCGACAGATGGCGTCTAGGAATCTGCATTCGGATCGTGGGTGGTTCCCACTACACCCGGCGCATTGGTAGTTCGATTTACAACTCCACTGGTCTCATTGCTCGCGTTCTGACCGGAGTCTGTGGACTTCTTCCTCTTCACTGTCTGATGAGGATTCGATGTCCTCGTGATGGGTGGCTGATGTGTATTTTTCTGATGGTGTCACCGTATCGTTGGTGGGTTGGCGGCTGGCCCCATTTGCCCAGCGCATTCGTGCTGCTGATTTACGAGTGGCTTCAGCTGCAGTGGCGTCTGCTATGGAATCTGCGAGGGAGATGTCTCCTTTGGCCATGATCTTGCTTTGGACTGTTGGATCTCTTAGGCCAAGGACAATTCGATCCCGCATGGCTTCTTCTAGATTGGCAAAGCCACACAATATGCCCAAATTCCTTAGGTCAGCCACAAAATCCCCAATGCTCTCACCTTCACGTTGATCCCTTTGGTAAAATTCATGTCTGTGAATGAGAGTCGGTACTGCTGGGGCGTAATGGTTGCGAAGGATGGGAGCAAGGGTATCCCAGTCCATCGTTTTGACTTCAGCCGGTTTTGCAAGTGCTTTGGCCATCTTAAAGACAGAGGGTCTGCAATACATCAGGAAAACTGCTCGTTTTTTGCTAGGCGTAGCATCCTTAAGATTGTTGGACATTTGAAATCTGTCCATATATGAGTCCCAGTCCTCGCTAGCTAGATCGAACAGGGCGTGTGGTATAGAGCTGCTGGCCATTTCGCCAACGTTGCGCGCTGTCAGCCATGTGCTCCATCAATTTCTGCGAGTGTTCAGTAGGCTCTGTTGTCTCTGCATCCCATCCTCGTCGCCAGTATTAAGTCTGGGAGGATGGGTCCAAGAACAGAGACAAGACTCAGATAGCAACAACAGCTCTTTATTAGTGACTTCAGATCTGAGCGAAATATCCCAGCCACAGCAGCCCCTTATATAGGGCTGGCTGCGGCTAGGCAGCCAATGACGGTGATTTGAGTTTGCCGCGCTTGGTTAGACCAATCGCGGCAGCCCGCTAACTAGCCAATGGGATCAGTCTGAGGCGACCAATCACGATCCGCTGCTAGCGGACCAATCCGAGTTTCATGCTTTCAAGCCTGCTAGTCTGGAACAGGGCCTATAATCTGATCTGATCTAATCCAATTGGATGCAGGGAGGTCATATTGTGGGTTCTGTCCAGAAAGGAATATCATCTGATGGGACTTAGGACAGTGGTGGGATTCAAATTTTTTTACTACCAGTTCTGTGAGCATGCCTTGGTGGAAGTGGCATGGCTTGTTGGCTTTTGGGGCTTAGTGCCACTAACCTGCTTTCCAGATCTGTTCTCCTGTGCAGGGCAACAAAAGAAGACCCAGCCAATCAGCTGGGACTCGGGAGGCAGAGGGTGTGGGGCCAGTCAGAGATGGTATTTGCAGGTTCTCCAAACTACTCAAAAATTCCGCTACTGGTTCTCCAGAACTGGTCAGAACTTGCTGAATAGCACCTCTAACCCAGAAGAAGAGTATTTTATGTTGTGGCATCTGCTCTTTGAAATTTCACTCTCCCTGAAGGCTTGAACAGACTTGTCCAGCACTGCACATGAGGGAAATTACGTTTCTGTTGTTCAGGTGTGGTTACATAGGTGTTCTTTGTCAGCAAATTTTAATATTTTCCACTTGAATGTGCCCTGCTTTGCCCCACTTCCCGGGAGGAAGTCAGAATCAATCAGCATGCAAGGTGGGCTTTCTCACACAAAGTGCAATTGGGATTTGGGTTGGGAGATATTTGTATGGGTCTATTTGCAGCTCTTTCCAATGTCTGCTTATTCATCAGGCCCTTTCAGGTATGTGGCAATGGCTACTGGTGGTTGTGCAACTCTAAACCAGCCTAGAGTCAGATTAGCTTCAATTTTGTTGCCTACCAGAAAGTCTTGAAAACATGGGCTTTCCACTTGGCCTGGACTTTGGGAATGTATTTATGGAAGCTGAAAAGTGGCTGCATTAGGTAGGGAAATTGAGTGCCCCATCCCAAGATTATGTGGATTTTAAAAATGTTTTGTTTTTAAAAGATTTTGGTCATTGTGGCTATTTTTTTTTAAAAAAAGTTCTATGCCACTGAAAGTCACATAGGTGAGATTGGCAGCTAAATAAATTTAGGAAAATGAATAAGTAAATAAGTAAGGAAAAAGAAAAAGAACATTGGTAGCATCAATAGGAAGACTCTTTGCTGATGCCCTTTTATCTACACCAGGGGTCTGCAACCTGCAGCTCTGGAGCTACATGTGGCTCTTTTGGCCCTCTGCTGCAGCTCCCTGTCAGCTGATCCCACCACTGGCTGGCCCCGCCCCCTCCCTCCTTGTCACTCTTCACCTGGCCTGAGAAGATAAGGGTGATGGCAGGGGATGGAGACTCGCTCCATATTCCAGAGCAGGAGGTGACTGGGTGGGTGTGAGTGATGTTGAGTTGCCCATCCAGTCACACCAGTTGTTAAATTATTAGCTCCCGGTGTTTTCTTTCCTATGAGAAATGGCTCTTTGAGTGTTTAAGGTTGCAGACCACTGATCTATACAAGGGGAAAGAGCTAGAGGCAAGAGCTGCCTGGCATGTAATGGAGCAGCATAGTTCAGTGGAGAAAATAGCTACAGGTTTGCACAGCTGGCATCTTGTTTTATTGTGCAGATATCCTAGCTGATCTGCTCCTTTATGTAGTCATTTTGACAGTACCATTGTAGAACACTAGACTGGTTGAGATAACAACCAGCACAAGTAGGTGGGTTTCTTTACTGTGCAAGCAGAGCCCTGGGTTAGAACATAACAGAACAGAACAGAAGAATGGAATGGAATGTATTAGAGCAGGAGTGGACTTCAAAAAATTTAGCAACCATTTCTGTGGGTGTGACCATGGTGGGCATGGTCTAGTCCTCCACCTTGGCAGGGGGCCATTTTCACTCATCTCGGACTCCGGAGCCTCCAGGAGAGCAAAAACAGCCTCTTCTGGGCTCCGGACACCCTCCGGAGGCCAGAAACCATCCTGTTTCTGATCTTCCAGAACTTCTGGGAAGCCAGTTTTTCACCCCCACCCCCTCGAGACTCTGTGTGGGCCTGCACTTGCCTGGCATCCAAAATGGCCATGTGGAGACTCCTGGGAGGGGTGGGGCAGGGTTGGGGGGCAGCCAGGGCTTGGATATACTGATTCAGTGAACTGGTCATTAAATTAGCTACTGGTTAGCTAAGGGTTCTCCTGAACCAGGCAGAACCGGTAGCAGCCCAACCCTAGATTAGAGTAGAATAAAGTAAAATAGAATCTTTATTGATTTGATCATTTGATGGTATCAAAAATATAATACTAATACAAATGGGGACAGCCATACTGGACTTAATTCTTAAATGCTTAATTCTTACAAACAGAGAAGAAGTGATAGAGGGAGTTGGAACTGCAGGAACCTTGGGTGAGAGTGACCATGTCTTACTAGAATTCAACATAACACAAACACAAGCAATAGAATATAATGACACCAGAATCTTGGATTTTAAAAGAGCTGATTTTAATAAGCCTTCCATGGATGAAAATCCTAAAGGGGAAAACAACTCAAGAATCTTGGGAAACTCTGAAAAGTATGATCATAGAAGCCCAGACCAGCACAATACAACTGAGAAAGAAAAACAAGAGATCCAAGAAGAAACTAGCATGGCTACACAAAGATCTCTCTGGCAAATTGAAAGAAAAAAAGGACAAGTACAAAAAAATGGAAAGAAGGACATACAACTAAGGCAGAATATCAGCAGATGGCCAGAATCTGCAAAGACAAAGTCAGGATAGCAAAGGCTCAGAACGAACAAAGACTTGCAACAAAAGATAATTAAAAAAAAAGTTTCTTCCAACATATAAATAACAAAAAAAAAATCAAGGAAACAGTTGGTTGACTAAAGGGAGAAGATGGTAAGGAAGTAACAGGCAACAGAGAGAAAGCAGAACTGCTTAACTCATTCTTTGCATCCGTCTTCACGCAAAAAGAAACTATAGCTCAACCCACCAAAAACAAAAGGGTCTGGTCTGTAAAATACAGACCAGAAATAAAAGTTAAAATAAGCAAAAAGAACACCTGTCTGATCTTGATGAACACAAATCACCCGGGCCTGATCCCAGAGTTTTAAAGGAGCTGGCAGAGGTCATCTCAGAACCACTGCACCATATCTTTCAAAATTCCTGGAGCACCGGAGAACTACCGGAGGACTGGAAAAGAGTTGATGTGGTTCCCATCTTCAAAACAGGGGAAAAAAACAGAACCAGGAAACTACAGACCAATCAGCCTGACATCAATACCTGGGAAGATACTGGAAAAGATAATAAAAAAACCCCAGATCTGCCAATGTCTAGAAACAAGTAAAGTAATAACTAGCAGTCAGCACGGGTTTGTTAAAAACAGATCATGCCAAACCAATCTTATTTCATTCTTCAACACAGTGACTAAATTAGTAGACCAGCAAAATACTGTGGACCTAATATATTTAGAATTCAGCAAGGCATTCGATAAAGTAGACCACAACCTACTTCTTAGTAATCTAGAAAAAAAGTGGAATAGATAGCACCACCATTCGATGGACTCGCAACTGGCTGACAAACCGTACTCAATGAGTAGTCCTTAATGGGTGTAAGTCTACATGAAGGAAAGTAAGCAGTGGGGTGCCACAAGATTCAGTCTTATGCCCAGTACTCTTCAATATCTTCATTAACAACTTAGATGTGGGAATAGAAGGGAAACTTACCAAATATGCAGATGATACTAAGCAGGCAGGAATAGCTAACACCCAAAAAGATAGGCTCAAGATCCAGAGGGATCTTGACAGATTGGAACACTGGGCCGTATCTAACAAAATGAAATTCAACATAGAGAAAAGTAAAGTCCTACACTTAGGCAAGAAAAACCAAAAGTACAGTGCAATGCACAGTCTTTGTTCAAATGGAAGTCCAGGTATATACTTTTATCACTGGTGAACTGTGTTATAACATTGGCATAAACTTGTAGCCCTTAAATAAATCCTCTTAAAATGTGGGAGCCCGGAACCTGTTTCTGTGAAAACAAGTCCTAATTATAAACATGATTTGACTTGATCATAATGATTTCTATCCCATGCTCCAATTATACTTAGCCTATTTCTTCCTGGAAACAGCTTCCTTAGTTTTGGACTTATTGAATCTAGGTAGTTGAATTTAAGCTATGAACTATTTTCCTTCCATTGACAGGCAAAGCCAAGAAGAGAGACTGATAGTGAGACCAGTTGTCAGAGAGTACATGGAATACTCTATTGTTTCAATCTCTTTCTGCTAGAAGTTCTTTGAACAGGTTAGCTTACAGAAAACAAAGAGAGGAAATACCCATTCTGTCAGCAGATCAGAGAGTTTCTTAGACTGTGAGACAAGCTATTCTTTCTCTTATTGTGCATTACTCTGTGATGTTGTGGAAATCTTTAAATGAAGCCTGTATCAACCACTTATATTGGACTTTTAAAGGAGTGGTGCCTTTTTCCATGCTTTTTCCACCCCAAATGTACCTTAACCTTAATAAAGTTTTAATTTTAGTTGGATATTTATACACAAAAAACCTCCA
>NW_020769318.1:27929758-27940624 GCF_900518735.1 Pseudonaja textilis | reverse complement strand
AGAGAGAGATGGAGAGATAGAGATAGAGATAGAGATAGAGATAGAGAGAGAGATAGAGAGAGAGAGAGAGACATAGACATAGACATATAGTCATAGAGATAGACATAGAGATAGACATAGAGATATGTATGTATATATATGTTTATGTATATATGATATACCAGGGAGTGGGGGAAACCCAAGGTCAAGGGTGACAGTGAATTACGTGTCTCAGAGTCGGCTACACCCAGGCAGTGCTAGACATGTTAACTCCCAATAAATCCTTTTGAAGTTTTGGAAGTTTGGCTCGAGTCTCATGATTTAAATAGGGCATAACTGCCGGAATCCTAACACACTACAATTGTCAAGTTAGCCACACGGTTGTTAAGTGAATCTGGCTTCCCTCATTAACTTGGTTTGTCAGGAGGTGGCAAAAGGGGGGGGTGTCATGTGACCCCAGAAACACAACAACTGTTGTAAGTATGAGCCAGTTGCTAAGCATCTGGATTTTGATCACGTGTCCATGGGGAGGCTGCAACGTTCGTAAGTGTGAGAAACGGTCATAAGTCACTTTTTTCCAGTGCTGTTGTAACTTCGAACAGTCGCTAAACCAACATTTGTTAGTTGAGGATAACAGATAACAGATAATCAGAGTTGGAAGGGACCTTGTAGGTCATCTAGTCCAACCCCCTCTGCCGCCCAAGCAGGAGACCCTACGCCATTTCTGACAGATGGGAGTCCAATCTCTTCTTGAAAGTCTCAAGTGATGGCGCTTCCACAACTTCTGAAGGCAACTTCTGTTCCATGGGTTGATGGTTCTGTCGGAAAGTTTCTCCTTATTTCCAGGTTGAATCTCTCCTGGATCAGTTTCCATCCATTATTCCTTGTCCGGCCTATAGGAGCTTTGGAAAATAGCTTGACCCCCTTCCTCCTCTCTGTGGCAGCCCCTCAAATATTGGAAGACTGCTCTCCTGTCTCCCCTGGTCCTTCTCTTCCCTAGACTAGCCAGGCCCAGTTCCTGCAACCAATCTTCATATGTTTTAGTCTCCAGTGCCCTACAGGACTTCCTGTAATAAGATTTTTTTAAAGCAAAAGACAAATAGAGGAAACCCCCTAACTCAGTGATGGGATTCAGCCAGTTTGCCCCAGTTTGGGAGCACCAGTTGTTAACTTTCTGAGCAGTTTGGTGAACTGGTTATTGGAAGGAATTATTAGAGCAGAGAACCGGTTGTTAAATTATGCGAATCCCACCAGTGCATCATTCCTATGCATTAACAAATGTGTGTGTCTGGGGAAAGGGACACCCACCCACCTACCCACACACACACACACACACACACAAAAGTTGTGCTTGATTTCTGCTGGCATTTGTCCTTGCCAGGGATCTGCTGGGAGGAAAGGATTTCAATTCGCTCACAGCTGGAACTGTGATGAAATGCTTTTTAATCCCTAATTTAGAACTGCGGTGAGCTACCTCCGGCAGGGAATGGAAGAGTGGAGGAGAGGAAAAAGGGAGGAAGAGATAAGAGGAGAAAGAAAAGGAGGGATGTATGAAAGGGGAAGGGGGGGGGATGCACCAATTTTCAACTCCGGCTCTCTGCTCATGGTTGACGATGGTCGCATTTACAACCTATATTTGTTGGGCAGGCCGGTATTGCAAACCTTGATCCCAAAGCATAGGTAACCTCTCTTTCCCACTAATATTTCTCGTAATAGAATAACAGACTTGGGAGGGACCTTGGAGGTCATCTAGTCCAACCCTGTGCTCAAGTAGGTGGGCCTTTATGCCATCCTGGATAAATGGCTGTCTAATGTCTTCTTCAAAACCTCCAGTGTTGGAGCACTCATAACTTCTGGAGGCAGGTCGTTCCACTGATTAACTGTTCTCACTGTCAGGAAATCTCTCCTTAATTCTAGGTTGCTTCTCTCTTTGATTAGTTTCCACCCATTGCTTCTTGTCCTGCCTTCAGGTGCTTTGGAGAATAGCTTGACTCCCTCTTCTTTGGGGCAGCCCCTGAGATATTGGAAGACTGCTATCATGTCTCCCCTAGTCCTTCTTTTCATTAAACTAGACATACCCATTTCCTGCAACCGTTCTTCGATATGTTTTTAATCTCTAGTCCCCTAATCATGCTGGAATGAAATAGCTCCAACTTTTCCAGTGAGTTTTCATGGCTGAGGGGGATTAGAACTCGGGTCTCACCACCCCAGTCGGGGTCATTCTCCCCTATGCCCGATTGGCTCTTGGACTGAGAAGGGGTGTGTGTGTGAATCAGATCCAGAATCAGCCAATAGGTGACTTAGTTGGACTGGAACCCAGGTCTCTCTCACCTCCTAATCCTTTTTCGTTGTGACTCAGAGGTTTGAACCTGCTCTGTCAGAAGACATAGGCTCGAGTGATGAGGAAGATCTGGCATTAAGGTTTGAGCCTGCCTTGTTGAGTGACATAAATGGGAGTCAGGAGGAAGAGGAGGACTTGGCATTGGGGTTTGAACCTGCTTTGCTGGAAGTTTCGGAATCCTCATCCTCTCCAGGACCTTCCTCATTAGTTATGCCTCAGGTCTCGGCAGATAAGCAGGAGAATGTGCCGGAGTCCTTGGATGAAGATCAAACCGAAGAAAGTTGGTTTGATGCAAGGAACAGACGTAAGCAGAAACGTCAAGCACAAACTGGAAGGAGACGTCGAATCAGGGACTGAGGAAAGAGACTGACACGACCCTCAGGGAATATAAGGAGGGGTGTTAGCTTTGAATCCCCGTTTAGGTCAAATTTGTTAATTTGCGCCTGCAGTTTGGACAAAGTATTTTGTTTGCCGTTCGTCTCTGATTTATAGTTCTGCTCGTTATCAGAATTTGCAGACAGCTTCTGGGAAATCTGCCAACGACGAATTCCGCCAAAGGAAAGTTAACTCTGTTAGTTCCTGATATTGTCTGTTCGTGTTTTTTTCCTTTGGACATTGGGACTCTCACCTCGTGGCCACAGGTGAGACAGAACACTTTTTTCATTCTCCATTACACCTGATTGATTGTTGAGCTGAGGAGGAGGGATTGGCCCAAAGTCATCCAATGAGCTTGCACGACTGAGCGGGACTGGAACACACCGACCTCCATTCTCCACTAGGCCTGATTGGCTCTTGGCCTGAGAGAGAAGTGCTGCAAGGGAAGTACTGATTCAGAGTCAGCCAATGAGCTTCTGTAGCTGACCAGAACCCCGGTCTCCCCCATCCTAGTCCAGCCCCTTCGCCACTACACCGGATTGGCTCTTGGCCTGAAAGAGAGGGACCGGCCCAGAGTCAGCCAAAGAGCTTCTGTGGATGAAAGAGGACTAGAACTCAGATCTCCACCCTCCAAGTCCAGCCCCTTCTCCTCTACCCCGGATTGGCCCAAGAAGGAGGGACTGACCCAGAGTCAGCCAATGAGCTTTTGTGGATAACTAGAACCCTAGTCCAGCACCTGATTGGTTCTTGACCTGAGAGGGTGGGAGCATCCCAGTCATCCAATGTTCTTCTGTGGATGGAGGACTAGAACCCAGATCACCCTGCCCCCTCCTAGTTCAGTCCCTTCTCCACTATCCCTGGTTGGCCCGAGAAGGAGGGACCGACCCAGAGTTAGCCAATGAGCTTCTGTGGATGAGAGAGAACAAAAACTGAAGTCTTCCCCCTCCTCGTCCAGCAATGGATTGGCTCTTGGCCTGAGAGGGTGGGACCAGTCTAAGAGGTGGGGGGAACAGCTTCATATCTTTGATTCAATAGTGGGGGAGATGGAAAGAGGAAGAAGAACACAGATCAAAAAACTCCCCAAACCTAGATGGTCTGGTCTACAGGTTCTGTATTAATTTGACAAGTTTCCCGAAAAGACATCCAAAACCACCTTTGGTAGTGCCGAAATCCCAGAGTCCACCAAAAGCCATTAGAGAAACCATAGGATGTAGAAAGCCAGGATCCAGATGCCCAGCGTGAAACCAATGAACAGGTAAGGCGTGCTGCCAAAGATGTGGGAACGAGTGGACATACAAGGCCACGCCGGCTTAGAATGCCTTGGCCTCATCGGATGGAGATGGAGTTGGCAGTTGTGTTGGAGATCACAACAGGAGAGCCAGTGGCACTCGGGAATCAGGATGATGTAGGCCGTCCGGTCGTAATGGAAGATCCTCTTGAGTTGGATGGAGGCCGATTCGCCTATGAACAGGGATGGGATGTTGACTTGATGCTTCAAGTCTTCCTTCCCCAACATGGTGACCAGGGCTTGGGAATTGACATTGTGGATGACGGCGGCTTGGTAGCCAGCTTGCTGAGCATGGAGAACCTTGGTGGTAAAGGAACAGTCGTTTCTCTGGATGAGAGCCACGTAGGTCACCGAAGTGCTGTTGGTTAGAGGTGGCGCGTTGATCGGTTGGCAAGCATTGGCTGGTTTGGCTTCAATGAGGTATCCAAGAAGACCTTCACTTTGGAGCACGGGGCCAAAATCAGAATTCATAGTTTCAAAATCTTGACTGATGCTGTTATGGTTGTAAACTGCCCGGATCAAGGCTTCGTTGGTGGTTAGATGAAGAAGGAGCACCATTATCACATGTACAAACGCTGGGAAAACCAAAGACATACTAGCTATAAATCAAGGACTGGTCTCTTCTGAAGGACTTCAAGGGTCTTTTGTTGGAGCATCAACTTGGTAGGCCTTAGAACATCCATGAAATTAGAATGTTGGTGGTGAAGTCGAATACCCACGGCTTGAAACAAAATCTGGTGATTAGAACTTGGTTGGTGTTGGTTGACCTCTCCTGGAAGCTTCTCAGCTTTCCCTCAAAGTTAGCAAGCCAACTTTCCCAGGGCTTTTGTGTCTATTGGCCTTTGTGATCTCATGACCTCACTCATCCAACCTCCTCTCATCTAAGAAACATCTCCATGGATGATGAGTCTACATCAGGACTCTTCAAACTTGTGACAGCTTTAAGACTTGTGGACTTCAGCTCCCAGAATTCCTCCTCCAGTCATGTTAGCTTAGGAATTCTGGGAGTTGAAGTCTTAAACTTGCCAAGTTTGAAGACCCTTGGTCTACATTTAGGCACAAAAAACCCAAATGCACAGGTGATACCCAGCTCAATAGTAGCAATTTTGAGGGGGGATCTTGGGATCCTAATGGACAATCACTTCAATGTGAGCCAGCAATGTCCGGCAACTGCTAAAAGTAGCCAACAGAATCCTAAACTGCATTAACAGAAGGATAGAATCAAGATCCCATGAAATATTAGCACTGCTTTATCAGGCCTTGGTAAGATTCCACTTGGAATACTCCATCCAGCTTTGATTGCCATGATATAAAAAAGATGTTGAGATTTTAGAAAGAATACAGAGAAGATGATTAGGGGACTGGACGCTAAAACATATAAAAAAGGTTGTTGGAATTGGTTTACTGAAAAGAAAGACTAGGAGTGACATGATAGCAGTGTTTTAATATTTGAGGGGCTGCCCCAAAGAAGAGGGAGTCAAGCTCTTCTCCAAAGCCCTTGAAGGCAGGACAAGAAGCAATAAGGATGGAAACTAAACAAGGAGAGAGAAGCGACCTAGATCTTCCTGAACAATTAGAAATATTAGAACAATTAATCAGTGGAACTACTTGTCTTCAGAAGTTGTGAGTGCTCCAACACGGGAGGTTTTTAAGAAGAGACTAGACAACTTGTGCGGAATGGTATAGGGTTTCCTGCTGAGCAGTGGGTTGGACTAGAAGACCTCCAAGGTCCCTTTCAACTCTGTGATTCTGACTCAACATTACCTCCAGTTGAACCAATTGTAGGAGAATAATGATGAGAGAAAGGTAGGCCGCCATCTTGTTTTAGGAACCTTCCAGATGCATCCAATTTGTCACCGTGAGAAAGAAAATCCTTTGACAGAACTGTCTCTTTTAAGTCATTTTTTTACTGTTTTTCTTAAGTTCCTATGTTACGTCTTTATGATTGACGGAGGAGCTGAGTCTCAGAAGACATGGTGGCACTGGTGACCATTAACTTGGATAGATTTTAAAGCAGATTAGAGAGATTCATGAGGTGAGGGACCACAAATAACAGTCTTCCATAGGGGGAGGATGACCAAATGGGATCATAGATATTGATTTCTACCAGCCATCGTACCTTAAATCATTTGAAACATTTACATTTTTAAGACCATCGAGAACGTGCAGATGAAGTTATTAGACTTACAGCACAGAAATAATATGCTTGGAAGGGATCTTAGAGGTCTTCTAGTCCAACCCCCTGTTCAGGCAGGAAACCCTACAACAGTGGTGGATAACCTTTTGGGGCTCCTGTGCCGAAAATTGCACGCACGCACGCTCGCTCGCTCACATGCCAGCACCCAGAAGGCAATGCGAACCCCACCACGCCCCCTGCGCATGCGCGCGTGATCTCCCCCACTGCCGCCCCCTTATCTGCACTGCGCATGCACGTGCCTCCCAGCTGATTTTCAGGACTTTTTCGGCCTGCCAGAGGCTCGAGGGAAACCTCTGCAGCCTTTAGAGCAGGGGTCTCCAACCTTGGCAACTTTAAGCCTGGAGGACTTAAACTCCCAGAATTCAAAGCCTGGAGGACTTCAGCTCCCAGAATTCAAAGCCTGGAGGACTTCAACTCCAAGAATTCAAAGCTGGCTGGGGAATTCTGGGAGTTGAAGTCCTCCAGGCTTAAAGTTGCCAAGGTTGGAGACCCCTGCTTTAGAGGCTAAAAAATGGGCCTGTGTGGTCACTTCCGGTATTTCTAGAAATACAGGAAGTGACCAAACGGGCCTGTTTTTCAGCCTCCAGAGGGACTGCAGAGGCCGACTCTCTCTTGCTGTAAATAAAGATGTAAACTATATTTATTTATATAAAACTACAAATTCGTGTCATGTCTCTGACTTCATTTGGACGCCTGCTGCGCAATTCCCTGACAGGATTTATAGAAGGTCTAATGCCCAACAGCTCAAGGGTGCGTTACATTCGTGTGGAAAGAGCTGGAACACAGAAACAAATGCGACGACAGTTGCAGTTTTAAAAACCCCTCAATGTAAAACGTGACGCTAAAATCAATATAATTAAAACAGAAACCCAAACAATATGGTTACAATCCATTAGCAATTAAATCAATTTTTCCTCAACTTGGCCAATTCCAGATGGGTGGATTTTCTGGCTGAGGAATTCCATATGTCCATATGTCTGAAAGCTGCCCGGCTTTAAATAAACACATATTAAAAGTCTGCATCATTTTTTTTAAACAAAAAAATAGAATTATAGAATCATTGGGTATTGGTTTGAAATACACCTCCCTGGGGAATTGGGTGAATTCTGGAGAATTATCAAAATGTGGTTTGCACTTCTTGAAAGTAACATTCATTGCCAACATGGGTCAGTGCCTAGAAGTATCTAAATAAAAAATAAAGTCTCAGGTTAGTATTTAAGACTGATGTGAAGTAGGCAGATAGATAAATAAATAGAAATACTGATGGAGAGAGAGAGAGAGAGACTATAGAAATAAATTGATAGAGATGGATGAATGGATGGATGAATGAAAGGGAGAGAGATCAAAGTAGAGATGGATGGAGGGATGGATGATAGATAGTTGGAAAGAGAGAGAGAGAGGTAGGAAGTTAGACATAGATGATGGTGAAGATAGATGATAGATAGATAGATAAATAGATAGATAGCCTTTTCGGGTGGTCTCTCTCCATGGAAAGCCCACTCAGCTGACCCACAAGAGGGGTCTGTAGGGGAAAGTCAAGAACTCAGACATTAATACAATTGAGCGAGTCCAGAAGTATTTCATGAGAAGAGTTACTCTGCTCCTCTGCTCGCAACAGAATACCCGGTATCACCAAGCTTGAGATTTTGGGCTTGGACAACCTGGAACTACGCTGCCTATGGTTAGACTTAAGCGAAGCACACAAAATTATCTGCTACAACGTCCTACCCGTCAATGACTACTTCAGCTTCAACCGCAACAATAGAAGAGTACACAACAGATACAAACTCAATGTAAGCCGCTCCAAACTTGATTGCAGAAAGCACGACTCCAGCAACAGAGTTGTCAATGCCTGGAATCCACTACCTGACTCTGTTGTTACATCCTCTAACCCCCCACTCCTTTAACCTCAAACTAACCACTATTGACCTCACCCCATTCCTAAGAGGTCTGCAAGGGCATGCATAAGTGCACCATCGTGCCTCTCATCCCTGTCCTATTGTCCCCATTTATTCATACCTGTTTCCTGTATTCTTACTCATGTTTATACTTATACCTATATAAGTATACCTTATGCTTATACTTACCTTGTATGAGATTGACAAATCAAATCAAATCAAATCAATCAATCAATCAATCAATAAAAACCCAGGCACCTGATGTGACTGACACTCCATTTTTTTAAAGATGCTTTACTACTCTGATATTCTGGGTTCAAGTCCACCCGTCTTTCCAAGGCCTGTCGATGTCAGTGCTTATGGCAGGGCAGGGATTGTGGTTTCCATAGAGTTGAACTTCAGAAAATCCCAAATTTAAGGAAAAGAGAAAGTAAGAGGAACGAAACCGGGGATAAATATATAACCTAGTCCACAAATGATGGATGTCACCCACCAAAATGACTCCCTTTATATCATGCGATTAGAGGCAGAGAGATTTACAGCCCACCAAAGACAAGGAAGAAAGCTACCAACAGAATAGTAGATCTGGAAGAGACCATTTTAAAAAATGGTTGTCCTCTGGAGCGAATTTCTCCAAATCACTTGACCAGTTCTTGGTCTTTTATATACAGATTCTCACCTCTAAATAAAGTTTCCTGTGACTGGAATACAGGTGGTCCTCAACTTACAACAGTTTAATTTACAACCACAAAACAACCTAGAAGTTTGGGCATAAGTCCTTGTGATTGTAAGTTGATGTACCACACTCAGTGTTACGACCATTTTCTTAACAGCCATCGTTAAGCAAATCACATAGTCGTTAAATAATCCATTGTTCTGAATTGGGTGTTTTTGGTCAGAAAACTAGTAAAAATATGCCACAAATCGCGGCCACATGACTGCAAGATGTTGCAATTGATCATAAATGACGGCTGATTACCAAGCACTGAATAACGATTGTGTTATTCAACTCATTTAGTGACCATTCACAATTACAATGGTACTGAAAAAAATAACTTATCTTGTAGTTGTATGCAGATGGCAGTGGAATCGGACAGTGGGGAAGAAAGGGGACCAGTCTGGGAGTCTGGAGAGGACTCGGATGAGGGTCCTGCATCCGATGCAGAGATGGGGCCAGGACCATCTGGGAGTGGAGTACTGACTCCGGAGCTTCCGGAGTCTGGCAGCAGCGAGGCAGAGGAACAAGGGGAGCCTGTTCCCAGTGCGTATGTGCACAGAGCTGCTAGAAGGCAAGAGCATCTGAAACAAAAGGGGCAACTTGGAAGTAAGGCTGGGATGTGATTGCCCCTCCCCTAAGGTATAAAGGACAGGCAAAGGTGAAGAAACCTTTGCAGGAAGCAAAGTCGTTCACTCTGTTCGGATTAATCCTTGAAGCTCTGTGTGGGCTTTGTATTTCGCTTGGGTTTTTATAATTCATTTGGCACTTTAGTTGTTGGCAGCAATTCAAAGGAGAGAAAGGTGGGTGCTTATCTCGAGGGACTGTTTGGGACTCATTACAGGCTGGGAATGAACATAATTCCCAGCGCTGAAATAAAACAAGAGTCCTTTTAACTAAGAGTGTGCTTAATTACCGTCTCAGAAGCCTTGGTCAGAACAACTTATGACTGTTTTTTACACTTACAACTGAAACACTTACAACACTACAAATGAACTGGAGCATCCCTTGAACACGGAAGGCATTGACAGAATCCCCATCAGCCAATCGCAAAAGGCAGCTGGACTCGGAATTGCTGACATCCTGCGATGAGACCTTTGATACCACCCAACAGCCACAACTGTCTATTCCAGGTCCTTTTGAGAAGGACTCACCAGCTGGACAAAAATGCCAACTCCCGCCTGAACATCTGGCCGACTGTGCAACCAACCATAATAATAACGCCCAGGGCTGACATTTTTTTTCAAATGACTGTTTGGGTGCATAAAAACATTCCTGTGATTACCTTACAACAATTCGTTTAGTGGCCGTTCAAAGTTACAACGCCACTGGGGGAAAAAAGTGACTCGTAACCTGTTTTTCACACTTACGACCATCGCAGCATTCCCCCATTGGTCGTGTGATTTACATTCGGATGATTGGCAATTGATTCACGTTTATGTCGGTTGCAGAATCTTGGGGTCAAGTGATCCCCTTCTGCCAAGCAAGTCCATGGGGAAGCCAGACTCACTTAACAACCGCGTTACTAGCTCAACAACTAGTGATTGACTTTAAATATGTGGTAAGGAAGGTCATAAAAACAGGGCAAATGTCTTGCTTAGCCAAAGAAATTTTGGGCTCAGTGGTGGTTATTAATCGAGGATTATTATCTATAGCTGCCAGGTAGTGTGTGCTTTAACCCTTGTGGCTCCCTCCATATTATTTTGTTGGCCGACGATGCGGAGGGCCTTCCTTCTTCTCACTCTCTACGTGCCACGCAATGTTTTTGCCTCCACCTCTGTTGAAGCACTGTTGTTTGTTTATTTGTCCATTTATTAGATTTTTATCCTGCCTTTCTTATTTTTATATGTAACTCAGGGCAAAGAACACCCATCGCGCTCCTTCTTCCTCCGTTTTTCCCCCCACAACTAAGTTGGGTTGTAAGGTGGATTTGGCTGAGAGAGAAAGATTGGCCCAAAGTCACCCAGAGTTAGGCGGCTTTCGTGCCTAAGGCGGGACTAGAACTCACCGTCTCCTGGTGATTGAGCCAAAGTCACCCAGGTGACTTTCATGCCAAAGGCAGAACTAGAACTC